>CM076658.1:22687724-22705646 GCA_038496675.1 Rachycentron canadum
CCTCCTCCTCCTCCTCCTCCTCCTCCTCCCCCTCCTCCACCATCTCCTCCTCTCGCACTCCCCTCGCTCCCTGGTGAGTTGGGCCATTTGCTGCAGCAGATGGGCCGGGCTAACTCAATCCAGCAGTTGCAGACGGGAGGAAAGTTAGATAAAGTTTCATTTATTGGCAGATTTTTCACGGACTTCATTGTTGTGAATGTTTTGTCGGAGCCACATTTGAATCAGAGCTCTTTTTTTTTTTTTTTTTTTTTTTTTTTTTTTTTTGTCACTGCACAAGTTGAAAAAGCTCTAACTGTGTTCAGGAGCAGTGATTCTGACTCTCTGATCTCCAAAAGACCAAACTCACACACAGATCCTATAGTTAAAGCTACAGCTTGTTGATGCAAAAAAAAGGCAGACAGCAAACAGTCTTCATAATTCATGCTTTGTTTATTCCCATCCAGGCTTTTTCATCTCTGCTGGAACCTTTTATTCAGCAGCGATGCTGCGGACAAACAGCATTTATTATGTGATTCATGTCGATTTCACCTGATGTCACCCTGTTCCTCACCACTGCATTTAGACGCCCCTTTAGTTTTTAAGTAAGAAAGAAAACAGTGACACTGTTGAATTCAGATCCTTTAATTTATTAAAGTTCAAGTGGAGGTAGCTCAGAATGAAAAGACTCCATTATAGATAAAGACCCCGACTTCACCATCACTGAAAGTAGAATCAGGTATGTTCAAGGTAAATGATGCAGGATTTTTTTTTATTATTGATTATGTTGATTATTATTGTTGATCAATAGCTGTGCAAGTCGGATTTAACTGTCTCAGCAGGTCAGACTGAAGAATTCAAACAATTTATTTTACATCCAGGACCCGAAACTGACACAATTAGACCACGGACACCCATCTGATTAGAGTTCTGCTTTGAAAGGTTTCATGACAGGGAGTGTTTGAAACTCCTGATTCAGGGACAAGGTGGAGTGAGGGGTGGATCTGACCTGCTCTGCTCTCTGTCCTGATTGTGTGGTACAGTCTGTCAATCACACTGGAGCCATGCCTTCATACATACCCTGCTTTATGGTCTATTTTCCTAGAGAAACTAGAGACTGAGACTATAAACCCATTAGGAAAAAGTTTACTGAGCTAATGAATCAGATGAGAAGTTTTTCCTAAATTTTCCCATAGACTTCAATACAATCTGACCTCTTACAACCAGTGGAGTCGCCCCCTGATGGTCAATCACAATCAAGTGAGGATAAAGCACCTGATGCATGTACAGAGTGAATCTGATCGACGTTTACCTTTGTCTAGGTGATGAATTCAGTCACAGTCAGTCATCCCCGCACCATGAATCTGAAGCTCAGCCTTTGTAAACGCCTCGTACAGTACATTCTGTAACCATATAGACTTATGACTATCCATCTGATATGTTGGGGCTATGTTAAGACCCCCAGAGATGCTGCAGTCGGGGTCTTCGCCTCTGGAGTAGACCAGGTCATTGGTCACGTGACCACTTTGAGTTGGGAAAGTTATTATTGAAAGACTATAGGATTGGAATGAATCATGACGAAGCTGCCCCCCTCGATGTCGTCCTCCCTCTGATTCATTCATCCCTTCATTCTGCACCAGTTGCTCATCCCTGTGCTGAGGCCCTTGTGGTGTCAGGATGTGCTCAAACCTCACACATACAAATAAAGACAGACATTTTAACATCTCAGAGTGACATGACTGATGTGGACGAAAGTGACTCAGACGTGGGAATAAAAAGGTCTTCGGTCATTGCTTCTTTAGAGAGAGGAGTTCAAACACCTGAGCTGCTGTGAAATGAGGTGAATGAGATGAAAACACACTGAGTCACAGAGGGATCGTCAGGGCCTGGTTGTTCTTTGGGGGTTCGAGGTGCCGCCACCTCTTGTCTCTCACTGCGGCTGTATCATGCCTGAGTGCCCACTCTCAACGCCAGCCTGTGCACATGAGCGGCCCCCGTGGCCCCCTGTGCCTCTGGGCCTGTGCGTTGCCTCAAAAGGGGGGTGAATGCCAGCGTCGGGCTCACTGGCCTCTCCCGTGCTACTATGGTCTTGCAAGCAGGAATTTTAATGAGCTGGTCGGCCTTTTCTGATTGGAAAAGAGGAATGTAACCACAAAGTAGTGACAATAAAGCTGCTGGATGGAGAATCAAAGAGGGAAGAGAGGAGGGGAAGGAGTAAAGACAAAGAGGTGAGCAGAAGTTTGAGAGGATAATAAGATTATGGTTCGATCATATTACCTGATGAATTCTTTTGTGATAACATCTGCAACCTCATTATTTACCCAGATGTTTATTGGGAACATGTTGTTTACATAAACTCAAATGAAACAAATTCAACCAGTTTATGTCCTTATAGTTCTACATACTGATGCATCAGTGGGTTAGTGATCATTATTTTATATATTTCCTTGAGTCATGTTAATATAAGGAATGTTTCTCCACTTGTTTAGAATTTGAACTTATATATATTCATCCACTTCTTTGGTAATTCTTTATCTCAAAGGTCCATATTTTACATTTCTCCAGTTTTATATTGAAGTGTTGATATACATAAGAAGATATATTTGTGCTTTTAAGAACAAAAAACCATCTCAGTGGCAAAGAAGAGAGCTTCTCTTTTGATTTCTGAGAACTTCAATTAAAATATAGTAGATTTCAGGAAAACACTCAGAGAAACCAAATCCTGCAAGGTTGGATCGAGGGTCCAGGTGGGCCGGGCCTAGAGTGTGGCTGAGGGCGGTGACTGCTTTGTTGTGACATCACAAAGTCCCAGAAGTCCTGACAGCTGGTTTTAAGGCTCAGTTTCTGAAAACAGGCTGTGAGCATTTCTCTGTGGACTGAGACCTTTGATACTTTCACTGTATTAATCTAGAACCTGGACCTGATTTATCATCAGAGAAGAGATGGTCATCTACCTTTAGACTGAAGGGGACCTTTAACTCCTTTCTAAAGCCTATAATTGGGATTGCTTCTTTTATACAGTTCTTTGATGTAGAGTTTCAACATGGTTTTCCTCCCTAAAATGAAAACTATCTTCAGACATTGGATGAGTGAAAATATTCTGCATAAAAAAAATAAAATAAAAATCAACTAACTTTGAGATGCCATCAAAACCTGGTGCATTATCTTCCACCTCTACTGCAATGTGCACAACCTAAAATCTGTGATGACTATTTTGTTTTATGTTTGTTTATGTGTATTACAAATAGCTGTTCTGAAAGACAAACCTTTGCCTGTGGTCACAAAGCATTTCCAATTAAGTTTTATATGTTTTCAGCCTCAAATCACTATTTGCCTCTAAGGGTTTTTACAACCGGTGTAACACACTGCAGCCTCTGTCCTCAGCCTCTTGATAAATCAGATTGACTTCACTCATGTCTGCGTAGAGTGGATGAGGTAAGTGAGGTAAGTGAGGCAGCCCTCTGCTGGAGCACAGTAGAGACTTTGTCCTCTTATCTGCCCATCTCTGAGCCCCTGACAGTCTATTCAACCACACTCTCTGCGCCCTTTACAGCACTGCCGTGTTTTCTCAGGGCTCAGCTTCACCTGTGTCACACGCTCTAAAACACTCAGGTTGTGAACATGTGTAGACAAGAGTTTTGAGAAGGGAAATAAGGAGCAAAAATAATACAATAATAATAATAATAATTAATAAATAATGTGAAACAGGTAATCAGGTGATTTAAAATAATAACTTTATTTATATAGCACTTTTAAAAAGAGTTTACAAAATGCTTTGACGCATGAATCAGAGCAGGACATAAATGAGGTGGATTTACAGAGGGAAGAGAGAAAATATACTTGCACTATAAATTACAGGAAGCAGACACAATAAAGGTGTGTCACACACACACACACACACACACACACACACACACACACACACACAAATGTATACACAAAAATAAAAGAATAACATGGTAAAAGTAAAAAGAGTAAGAAAATAAAACGTGAAAATAAGTAGTGATTTAAAAGAAGTCACTGATAAGACATGGGATATGTTTATTTAAATGGAATGGGTTCTGCATCTGTCCATTATTCTCCCTGTTGTATGGAAATATTATATAATAGTATTATTAATTTCCGAGCGCATGCAGTGCTATAGTAGAGTATAACATGGTGTATCATACCAACCCTGTTTACTTATGACCCCTCATCACAGGTTGTGGGCTTCATGTGGATACGATTCTTATTCTCTTGTTGTTTTATTTGAAAGATTTAAAAAGCGTTTTGAAAAAAAAAAAAAAAATCACAGAAGTGTGTTGTGACCCCCTCAGTTTCTGGGGCCAATTGGGGAATCCCACTTATACTTTGCCATTGTAGTGAGTATTTATCTCGCGCAACTGATCTCTTCAGTCGAAGAAAATTCACTGTGACTCAGTTGGTTTCTTGGAAAATGCTGCCCTCTAGTGGATATTTTAAAATATTGCAGACATTAAAGGCTCCATCAGTACATTTTCTACAACCATCATTAAAAGTTTTCACACTTTATTTACAGAGTTTAACTTTCAGATAAAAATAGAATATTTCTCAACTCATCCTAACTGAGACAAAGGCATATTCACCACCATGTTTACAAACCTTTAGCAACATTTTAGGATTGATAGTGATAGTCATTTTACTTATGTCACATTGAAGCATAATTTACACTCTGCACAATCCTGCCTGCATATTACTGTTAGGTCTAATTTAAAGCAAGTTGCATGTATCCAGACACTTTGCTATTAGTCTTTAAGTTTAGAAAAGTCTCCTTTCATTTCACCTGAGCCTCTCTGAGGTGTTTCTCCACCTCAATTGGCTCCACGTGTGGTAAATTAATCTGACTGGACCCGATTAGTAAAGACACACAAGGCTCAGACACTGGGTTTTGTAGAGGCTCAGATCTGAGGAAGGATACAGAAACAAGAAGTAAGAAAAAGAATCAGCACACTGTGCCAATAGCTCCCAGAAATCATGATAAGACAGCAATGTTTTCGCTCTTCAAGGCTCTTCATCAGGGAGACAGGGCTGCAGTTTAATGTTTCTGATCCAGCACCCATGGAAGAGCTTTTTGGATGTGCATGCTTTACACCTTCTTTGTGCTGCACTGAAGGCTCCCAAGAGCAGAGAATACGTTCAGAACCAGAACTCTACCTGGAGCTTCCTTTGTGCTCAGTGAAACATTTGTAGATTGTCCAGAATGCAGCACTATGTCTGGTCTTCAGTCAGCCCAAACGAGCACGTTCACCCAAACCGGCTACCCATGGCCCTCTGAATCAAGTTCAAGTTACTAATGTTTGCAATCAGAGTGACTTCTAGGTCTGCACCATCTACCTGAATGCAGTCATTCAGTCCTATACTTCTTCTTGACCACTGCATTCCTCCCAGGAATGTCGTCTGTCATCGCCATCCCTGCAGACAAGATCGTCTCAGTCCAGACTCTTCTGGTCTGTGGTTCCCTGATGGTGGAACCATCTCCTGAATCCTCTCAGAGCAGGGACGTCCCTCTGTCTTCAGGAATCATCACAGAGCATCTCCCCTCCCCTATTTCCAATACATTATCCTGCATTTATTTAATAGTTGTAGTACCTAATACTTCTGCTGCACTGGAGCTTTACTGATGTCCCTCATTGTAAGTCACTTTGGTAAATGTAACATGTTCTTATTTACCTTTTGCATTATTAAAAATCTGCATCGTGTCACACAGTTACTGAAATCAAACTTTAGATGTTTCAGTTTCTTACCTATCAAACAATGCCCACTTTGCCGTCTGACCATGTAGAACAAGGAGTCCTGCAGCAGAAGGTCCTGGCAGGTAAAACGTGTGCCAGTATCTTGGCACTTTACAGAGTGAAGTCAAGCCTTTAATACCAACAATTCAACTATGAGCATCCCAGTGAAGAGGAAGAATATGGTCTCTTCTGCTTCAGCTGGATGGGTTGCAGCAGATGACAGAGAGAGAGAGAGAGAGAGAGAGAGAGAGAGAGAGACCACGAACAACAGCATGATGAGAGAAAATAAGCATCAATTAAGAATGAAATTTCTGATTTATGGGATTGGAATAAAATGTGTAACCATGAGCTGCACAGTAAATCAGTTCACACTACACAATTAAAACCGTGCAATTACACAGTTTACAGCGTTCAAGCTGGATCACAGGTGCTGCGTGACTCAGCCTCTAAACCACAATGACATTTGCTCTTTGGGTGTCTTGACCACAGCGGCAAGAGTGTGACTTTTTATTGTGACAAAGTTGTCCTGGGCTTGTAAGCCTCAGTTAGGTGCCTGGCCAGACATTTGTTCTGCAGGCTGCGCTTTGGGAATCCTCATTACCAGCACTCTCAAAGTGGCCATCACAAAAGAGCATCCGTCCGGAGGTACGAAAGCTGCAAAATAGCCCTATAAACTGAATAGAACTGTCTTAGTGGCCATTTCCTTGCCTTTGGGTGGTAAATCACAGCGTTTGTTGCAGGGAGGTTTATGTTGTTTGTGCACAATCTGCCACCACTTCAAAGCCGTGGGAGGGGACCGAGAAGATGGGGGAGGGAGGGTGTTGTCCCCTTTCAGTGACTCACGGTCAACCTCAAACAACCCGGTCTATAACATCCGGTCCAGGCATTTTTCTGGCTGCGTTGGGAGATGTGGTCAAGATCTTGTCAGTGTTGAGGTTTTGAGAAAACAGCAGGTGGGAACAAGCCGGTTCTAAGCTTTGAGGCTTCAGATCCAGAACTGACCAGCCTCTGTGCCTCTCTACAGGAAGAATTACACGGCTGCTTTTCTCTGCTGTGACTTTCCTTCATCTCCCCACTCTGACAACCATGAGAATGTTGCTCTGGTCACTTGAGGCCCAGACTCGGTGACCGCAGATTGCAGCGGATACAGCAGACGTCTGCAGCAGAAACCTCACGACAACAGTCCCAGCTTTCTGCGTGAGCTGGCAGTAAAAGCAAGCCACAAGTGCCCTGTCTGTTTCTGACTCATGGCCCAGTCTGGCTCCCCGAGTCACGGCAGCGCGAAACAACAGAGGCCATGGAAGAGCATCAGACGTCGACGCACCCCGGACCACTAATCACACACTAACAGTCTCTCTCAGGGGAGGAATCAGCGAGGGAGCTCTCTGATGTCGCGAAATGATCCAGTAAAATAAAGTTTCCCCTGCTGTTACGGTAACAAAATCACACATTAGAAAAAGGTTTACAGCTGGAGCCAGTGTTTTATTTTATAGAAGTAATAAATGTGCTTTTACTGTGTGTTCTGAGGTTGGATTCTCACTCAGATTTGTGTGCAGCTGTCAGGTGCATTACCTGTGATGAACACTAGGAGGTGCCAGTGACCTGTTGTTTTTGCCAGTGGTCACAGCAACTTTAAACAAATAACTGAAAATCTTTTAAGTTCCTGTGTGTACTATTATTCCAGTATCCAGAGTTTTTCCTAGTATAGCTAAAGACATCCCGTGTTCTCCGTTTCTGCACAGTGGCAGCGAAAAACTCAGACTTTGGACCTAATGAGTGAAGACACCACATTCCATCATTGAGAGAGAGAGAGAGAGAGAGAGAGAGAGAGAGATAGGATTGGGACTGGGACCATTGCAGTTAAACACACATATTAGACCCACAGATATATGCCACAATCTACTGAAGGTAGATCTGAACTATACAAATTATGTAATTTGACACAACCCTCTGCACCTTTTCTGTCTTTGCTAATGAAAGGTGTGTGAATCACCAGGCTGGGTTAACCTGTAAGGAGATCCTGGGCTGAAATGAGCTATGAAAGCTGTAAATGGGTGGTTTTGTGCCATGTTGCACACAGCAGGCTACACTCATTACTTTTTGCCTCAAGGCTGAGGCAGAAACCATCCAGTATTACTGTGCTGGAATTCTACTGAAAGTTTGCTCTGCATCATTGTGTTGGGACCAGGGAACCTCAATATAGACCTTATAGGTCAACACAAATCACGGTCAGATGGTGGATCAGAAAAACTCTTCTGCCTCACCTTTACAGTGTTGATGACAACCACAAACAGGCTCGAAACAACCACACAGACTCACAACAACTACAGAGAGCACAGAGAGACAACTACAGGGACTCAAAATGACTACACAGAGACTGAAGAGATACAAAAGAGTAAAAATTGATATGGAGACTTGAATTCATATAAAGACACAAAACAATTACAAAGAATGGTAAAATGACTAAGAATAAGTGCAAAGCAATAAAAGAGAGCCAACATAAAGAGACGGAAAACAACAACAGAAATGCAAAATTAGACAAAATAACTAAAATATGCTATCTACTCTTGTCCATTACAACCTCAGAAATACAAAAACTTGTATGTGACTACATTGATTTTGGATCAGGGCACACACACACACACACACACACACACACACACAAACACCAAACCAACATCAACCTGCACCACACTCCTCTCTTTAAATCTACATTTACAGTGACTGTGTATGTTTTTGACAAGATACTGAAATATCTGAGATGGAGATAAAACGTTACTGAACTGCAGATGAGGATGTCAACACAATTACTGCATGTGGAGCAATGACCTGCCAAGTATCTGAGAGACCTCCCAAGCAATCTCCAGCGATCTGTGGAGCTGATATGACCGAGGAAAAGAAAGACGCACATCTTCACCTTCGGCCATTTTAGCAACATCCGCTCTGTTCTTAGGTTGTGAGTTTTGCTGTGGGTGTTGCTGACAGTAATGCAGGAAAGCGTCCTGGTTGGTCTAAATTACAACATCCTGTTGTTCTTCAACTAGAACAATCTGCTTGAAATTACACCAACCACTTTGCCACATTAACATAATTAGCTTATCAGTCAAATGGTCTTCAAGGCTTTCTGCATGACTTTAACAGAGATTCACCTTCAATGCATCTCTTCTGGTGATACCACGAGGGGTGTTTTACTTCACTGCCTCATAAATCTCCCAGTCATTGACTTGTAAAGCTTTCATGGGCCGTTTTGTGTCCGGAGCCACCGCCGCGGAAACGTGAGATGACGGGCATGCGGTGCTCCCAGCTGCCGATGTCGAGATAAATCTCAGTGACTGTGTGCGTCACTCTCTTGTCATGGTACTTTGAATACTATCAGCTCTCTTTCAAGCTTGCCCAAACACACAGGGCCAGTTTGAGGAACCCCAGGGAGGGATCAGGCCAAAATATGCAGGCCAGATCTAGATAGACATCGCTGGTCTGTGCCTCGGAGAATAAAAGGACAGCAGATGATGGGAAAGAAATAAACTTTCCCTCATCTCTCCATCTCTCGCCCATGTCGCTCCCTTTCAGTGCTGCCCTCATTAACTCTTTCAGTTTTCTGTTTACCCTGTGACTTTACTGCCCCTATAGCCGCCCTTACTGTCTATTTTGGGCTTGTAGCTAATAGTTATTTTTTATTACTTATGAGGTCCCCAAAATGGTCATCTGCTTTCTTGCCCACATTCTGTCTATTTAAATGAACTGTTAGTAAGTATATCGCGTTAAACAGCTGTAAACGGATTGCTAAGTAAACTACTCGAGAGGAAACACTGACAGTTCAGCATCACACTTCATTCCTTTACTCACCAGGACCTTCCATAAAGCCAGCTCTGGCCAAGGCAACAACAACATCTTACTGTGGCCTCCAGTCTGACCTGAGCACGTGGCACTGCTCAGAGGCCTTATTATAAGCTTTTTTATCATAAAGACAAAGATGGCCGAGACTCTAGTCACCACCACCCTGCTCAGAAAGTGGTGGCAGAGAAAACTCAAATTGATTGAAACCATTACTCACAGCCTTTACCGAAGTAAAAATGAAATGCCACAGTTAAACATTTAAAAAAAATATTAAAGGATGATCTTCACCACATTGTTAACTGATGAGTTTACACAAGGACATGTCAGCAGCATTATGGTGTTGTAGCTGGTTCAGGTGTTGTTTATTATGTAAACCACAGTTACCAAATAAAGGTAGTTGAGAATATCTACCTATGACACATAGATAGAAATAGAAAATGGAGGTATTCAAATTAAATACTGCACTGGAATAACGTTTGAATTAATGTATTAGTTCCAGCTCCACTTTATTACATGATCTGGGGTTCAGCAGCGAAACACTGCTTCATCTTTCAGACACCTGTCCAACTGGTGTTGCCTACACACTAAGCAGGCGTGTGAGATCAAGGCCATTCTTTTTTAACATGCCTTCCTCCCTCTGTTTTCATTATAGTCAGCCTGTGATATATTACCCGGTAACCTCCATGACTGGCCAGCTCGACGCTTCCTCTCACATTGTGGGACCGGGCCGGGTTTTGCCCAAATGACCAAACTGTCTAAGAACCTCAAACGCTGAGACAGACGTTTTGTGGTCTCCAGAGGAACCACTTGTTCTGTACTGTCGTCAAATCTCACAGTGGCTACAGTTAAATGCAGCCAAAGCTTGTGGAGCTGATGGGGGCTGGGAAATGAAATAAGGGGTTTCTGTGTGTCACATCTGAGAACTTTGATTATTCATGTGGAGTCACATAAAGGGGGAAAGGTCAGAAGTTGGGGAGTTTCCCCGCCATCTCTGCTTTTGTTGTCATCTCTCGCCACAGCTTCAGTGATTCAGTAAAGGTGCTTTGATGTACCATTAGACGAGCTTGCAAGTGGCAGGGCAAAATGGGTGGGAGGAGGTGGGTGGGTGTTTGGTACAGTATCTCTCTCAGACAGGTGAACGATGATGAAAGACAACAGCCTTTGCATTGTCAACAGTCTCAGACCTACTGTGAAAACATCTTTTCTAGAGAGAAACAAATGGGATTCTCTTCAAGACGGCACTTAAAACCTCCTGAGTCCCAGGTGACCATGTTTGATGTCACTCTGTGTCTTATGTATCAAGTCTTTCTGTCTGTATTAGACGTGTTACTTAACCAATGTTGTTTCAGAAACTTATACAATTGAAGTATGTAGGTGGAAAAAACATCTGTGATTGATGGCTGAGAGAGATCAGCCTGCAGTCACTGAAGCAGTCCCTATTGGTATCTGATACATATCCAAAGAGCAAACACAAGCCTGCTATCACATTACCTAATCCCGCATATACTGTGTTGTGTGTCACTAGGTATTTTAAGGACAAAAACTGAGGACAAAAGCTCTTTTATGGACCTGAAGCAGTTGCTTTGGAAAGCGAAGGCATATTATTCCCCTTAAACCATGAGGCCAAAGTGTAGGGGCAGTTGTGGAAACTGAGTAAACAGGTCTTACACCATAACATGACATATAGGCCATAGACATCACTAAGGTGAGTCCAGCCAGACTGGGGCACTGTCTAGGACTTCATGTTATTCCCTAAGTGACCGTCTGGACTATCTTAACCCTGTTTACCTGGTCTCAGCAATAGCAGACAACTGTCCAGGCAGCATGCAGGAGGGACACGGGAAGCTGGATGGACCTTAAGAATCTTAACACCTTCGCTTGGCAGGACTCACCTTAAGTCGCTCACCTGAGTGTCGTGTGTATAAGTGGCTTGATGCCGACCTTCTCTCAGGTTTTCTTTAAGCCTTTAAGTGATAGTTGGGGTTATTTGATGTGGGGTTGTGTGAGGTACTTGTACATAGTCAATGTATTAATTACCTGCAGTAAAGTCGGATCAGTAAAGTTGCTACAGCTTCTGATATGTTATGTGTTTTGGCCACTTAGTAATGCCAACAAAAAGATAATATTTAATACAGTCAAACAGCCCTTTCCATTGGCACAGCATCTTCTTGAACTTTTGATCTACTGTATTCTTATGCGCTAGCACAAGAATACAGCCCATGAGCAGCTGTCTGAGTCAGACAGACCTTTTCTAAGAAGGTGTTGGTATTCAGTAATCAATCAGCATTCAGTAAGGAAAGGAGTTCTGGATGCTTGGTGATGCAGACTGGACGTGAGGTGCTGGCGTCCACTGATTCTGATCCATGGGCCAGATGATAGGCCGCATCTGCACCAAATGTGGCTTAGGCTCCATCTTGGCCTGCATCTTCCACAGACCGTTCATCCTCCATGTGCAGCTCATCACTCAGTGTGCATGCTGGTACTCTGGGCCGCTTCTCTAAACTGGGTGGGTGTCAGTCCAAATCTACTGTAGGTAATACAGAGTACCTCACACAAACCCACATCAAATAACAACTATGTCTTTAACAGGTCAGGGAGTATATTCTCACTCTCATCTTGTTATATCTCGACATGTATTGCATTGCATAGGGTTTGAGATATCTGAGATTTGGTCCTCGACAAGGGAGGTGAATTGAATCTGATTCATGGATCTCACAGCAGTGAAATATAACACCTAAAAAATCCAACTGTGACGTGTCTCTTCAGATACAATGTACCTGTTATTTTTGGATAATCCACAGAGCCAGCTGTCAACAGTTGGTTTCATCAGTAGAATTGAATGTCAATAAACAAAGGTCTGTGGATTATTCAGCGTAGCACAGACCTCTTTTCTCCAGAGCCATGATACAGATGATTATTTTTATCTAACCTTTTCTTAATTAACTCAAGATTCACTTGAATCTCTTTGTCCGTTGATTTCACAACATCGGCTGTAGATGAATTGGCACAATCGAGAAACACACGAAAATGATTCCTGCTGTGGCACACTATGTTTTCATCTTGTTTTCGAAGTTTGCCTGTAAAATACTTAATGTAGTGAAGCAATAGTGATGAGTCACACTGTTAGCAAACCCCTCTTTGCTAACATTAGCTGACATTAGCCATCAGGAGCACCAGGCCAGATAAAGCTGTAACATATTTTCTTTGTTTGCTTAAGGACCAGACATTGTGTTTTATTGCTCATGTCATGCCGTGCCAATTTCTTCTCTTTCAAAAGTTACGTGGTCTTTCACAATAAGAAGAGCACCAATTCCATTCAACACCAAAACATCTCAAAATCCAGACAGAGCAATGTCCAAACTGTCAACATGGCTATATACCAACAGAGCTAAGTCTTAAAGTGTGGGTTTTTTTTTTATTTGGTCCTTTGACAGAATTGCAAGGAAGAAGGAGGTGCTGGCCACTCAGTTTTCAGAGTAAAAGTAAAAGTACATTATTCCCATAGGTAACTCACAGTCTGCACTTCTGTCACTTCTAGATTAATAACAGCCCAAAAGACAAAGAACTGTGCCAGAAAATGTCCTTATTTAATGCTATTTAATTTAAAGTCAGGCTTCAGACTGTGTCAGTGTCAATATCAGTTTGAGTGTAAGCTTTATTTCATTTTCACTGTTTTATTTTGATGCCAAACTGACCTTTCCTTTGGAACTGCAGTTTGTGAACCGTTGGACTACTGTATTACTTTACTACTTATAAACACTGTATTAGAGCAGATGAGTCAGAAAAAGCTAAGTGTAGCTAAGTAAGACTGTGGTTCACTGTTTATAAAATGTAGTTCTAAAGGAAAGGTGAAAGATAAAGCACTGAAAATATTGAATCTAACATACGCTGAGAATGTTCTTTGCTTTTTTTCTGTGGGTAAGTGGCTCAAACATGTTTCTCCTGATGGCCCCATCAACAGCAGCTCATCACAGCCTCTGTACCAGTGCTTCTGCTGCTTCCCTGAACTGACAGCAGATCTGACTCAACTGCAGGTAACACACTGACAGTAGGCAAGTACCTTGCATAACCCCACACCTAATAACAACAACTATCACTTTAACACAAGCTCAAGGCGTAAAATACATTATAAAGTATAACTCCAGATGTGATTTCTTTAAGCTTTTATGTCTCTTAAAAAAGTCCGGTTGCTAACAAGCGTCTCAAAGGCTACTGAGGTTTTTAAATGTCCTCCCAACATCTTACCAGTCCACCTTTACTTCACCTCATGTTTATACTTACACACTATTACAAACTATTACTAACTTTAAGAGGACGAGGAAAGGCCTTTTGAAGAAGTGGTCCCAAATAGCAAAATGAAACATCTGGCCCAGTAAACACCTCGGGTCCACCGCCTGAGTCTGGCCCATATACCTCCACATCTGGGTAGATTCTGTTATCCTCTGGTCTTGGCTGATAGCCAGAAGATTTTCAGTGAGTGTGCCAGAATTGGTCCAGATGTGGAAACGGCATCTGACCATCATGCTGTGTATGGGGCCGACTTGGACCATGGGACCGGATTACACTGAGCCAGAAGAGGCACAAGCACGTGGCCCGAGAACAGACCAGATGTCTGTTGCTTTTTGGGATGATGTTGAAGTCATGAAGATTTGTTTGTCACAGAGTTTATTTTCTGCTTTGATCCAGAAGCTAATTTTAAACTTCCATCTGCCTCTTGTCAAGGAAACTAGGGGGATGCTAACATACGTGTTGGCGTACAAAAATACCTCATCCACGCGGCGCTTCGCAGCACACAGGGTGAAATTGTCATTTCTTATAAGGACTAGAAAATGCAGAATCCTCCCTGTCTGTTGGATGGATCTGAGCGATTGGTGAATGAACCCGAGGCCTTCTGGCTACCCAGAGAGCTGCCCCGTTTTACAACTACAAGTGTAATCACAGTAATCTGACTGAATCCCATTATAGCACGACCAGAGTCTAGACGGCATGATCTCTGCTCTAAACTCTTTCTACTCATAATGACATCAGTCAGTATTATACCATTACATTTTTTCCCACACAAACAGAAGCCTCCACACACACACACTCACACACATATACACATTCAGCCAAAGCCCATCCAATAATCCACGTAAATCAAACCACAGCGTGACCCTACATGATGTCACACAGTGTGGACAGAGGATTTGTGATCTCTGAAAATACAGCCGAAGAGATGAACGGGTGGAATCTGTCTCACTAAGCTGTGTTTTCTTGTGTACGCTTTGCATTCATTCACAGACTCTGTTTTACTTTTCAACTTTCACCCTCCACCTCCTATCAGTACGCCCTCAGGTTTCCCGGCAAAGTAGATTGATTGTGCTTAATAGTCTGCTTTATGAGGCAGGACATGTTCCAGACAAACACGTGGATTAGAGAGCACAGGGACACATTGTAACCCAAGCACAGATGAAAATGTTTTTCTGGATTTTGTCTGCCAAGCTGAAGTTATGTTCATGGGGACAGTGTGTGTCCTTGTGTGTTTTCATTAATGATGATGGTGATGCTGCTGTCCTTAAATGGAGGGCACCAGCACCCTGACAATGAAAAATATTGGATGAATGGAGACAATAATGACAACAGTGTCCTCAGAAAGAAGGTCAAATATCTGATGTGGAGCATCAATGCATTTTTAGAGCTCAGGTACTTGTTTAGCAAGTGGATATGATACTGCTGGTGGTCTAGCATGAGGATTGTGACGTTTGGTGGGTGGTTGGACACTTTGGTTATAACCTTCACTTGACCAACCCTGTGGTCCCTGGTGTTTTAAAAGTCTTTGGCTTCCATCCAGCAAATTTAAAACGACGACCCCTATGACCACCATAACACGACAATGGAGGTCAAAACTTAAGCTACACTTACAGTAAACAGAAGAACTTATTAGGCCAACGGGTTTCGGTTTGTGGTCCTCATCAGGGTGACTACAAAAAACTTCACAAGTAACATTTCCAAAGGGTAAGAATGAGACAGCAAAACTTAAAACAACCAATCAAATGCAAACGCATACATATCTGCTGATTGGGCCTCTACAAAGGTGGGTTGGGCGGATAGTCATGTGACCATGTGAGGCTGATCACAGGGTGGTGGAAAGGTATGAAGAGTGTCAAATAGAGGACAAAGACGTCAGCTTTACTTAGTATTACTTAGCTTCCATTTACTTCCTCATGAATTGTTTACATCTACTGGTAGAGCATGCAACTGATGCAACTGGTTATTAAAGGATAAAGGATTCTTAAAGGGTGGAGCACAGTAGTGTTTCTTGACAACCACTGTATCCTAAATCTTAATGTTATACATGTTCATATGTTTTTTTTTTATATATAATACAAGACATATTTAAAGAACAAAGTAAGCAGTCAGTGCTTATTATTTCCACCTTGGAACTGCAGTGAAACAATGACAATCTCAAAGAAATAGATTCAGACAGTCAGAGAGTCATACACCATACAACCTAAGGCACCAAAACTGTCAACTTGTGGGGACTGATGGTGGGAAAAATTAACCCGAAACCACATCAGAACAGAGAGCCACTAACACTGTGTCAGCCACTGCCCGTTACAAGCTAACAGACAGTATAAATAAATAAAAGATGCTAACTATGCTAACTGTTTTGATATGGCTACTAGTCCACTAGATTCTGGTCTCAACAGACTCCTGATCTGAGTCTGGGTCTGACTGAGGCCCAAACATGTGGCTGAGTCTCTCTGCTGTTTCCTCCTCTAACCATCTTCATAGTCTGTGCCCGATCCAGGTTTCTCCTGGAGGAAATCAGAGTAGATAAGCTTCCAGCCCCAGTTTTACATGTTTTTTCACTTTTTATGCAGGGAAAACCATGTTAAAGAAAATATTAAGGAAGCAGAAGATTGTTACATATAGTTTTAAGTAAAACGTGTCTGCAGAAGAAAACTCTACAAGCATCCACGTCTGTGAGTGTTACGACAGTGAAAAAAAGGCCTGAATGTTACACAGCTTGGCTGCACTTCTACACCCACAACTGACACTTTATTCCTCTGCTTTAACTGCTATAATCATTTGTGGCTACTGCTGCTGTTGATACAGCATGCCATTAGCTACACATAATAATCTGTTCCACATGAGGCGGCGGACCAGAAGCGGGATGATGGGCCTGGACATCCCTCGGCGGTCCCTCTCCACATGCACATGTTGCAGAGCAGTGAAGTACCACTTGATTTGAAGAGCTAAGCAGGTCTGGAGGCCTGCCAAAGGGGAGCTCCGATTGCAGTGTTGACATTGCTCTTTCTCATCCTTCACCTGCTATCTATTAGCTCTGTGCTGGTGATACTGGGGCAATGCAGCATTGTTTTTCCACCAGTCATTTCTGCCCCCGGCAAGTTTCACCATTGGGACCCTACGAGGCTTTGGTTGAAATTTGCATGAGGTATCACTGGTGACACAGAACAAAATGTGTTACAAATCTGGTTATTTGAGGAGATTTTAGGCAACAGATAAAATACAGATTTAAATCTAAATAACTTTGCCAGTCAATATGAAAATCAGTTTTTTTTTTTCTTTCAAATTCATCATTAAAGGACTGTGGGTTTTTTTTTTTTTTACATTCAGTTATCTTTGTTCCAATCGTGTGAGAGGCCAGAAAGGTCTCTGTTGTGAAACCGTGCCCAGCTTATTTCTCCTATAATGTGATTATTTGGCTTCTTGTTCTTTTGTGTCTCTCTGTAGTATCAATAACATGTGAATTATAAAGGCATTGTTCTGTGTTTTGGTCATGATGCGACACATATTTCAGATTTGAATATACAGCAACCCCTCAGAGGGATGTGTCATGGCAGTGTGTATTACCCCCCTGAGGAAAGGTAGGTATAGGTTTTCATACACATACAGAAACTCACACATTATACAGGCATACACCTACATGTATGCATGGGCACACACACACGCACACACACACACACACACACACACACACACACACACACACACACACACACACACACACACACACACACACACACTAAGAGGTTGGGATTATGTCTGAAAATGTGGTTTAAGAGTATTTACCCCTGTCCATCGTTGTGACAGTATCTGGTAGTGAAACACGGGTTAGTTCATCTAAACTATGTGTTTCCAGAAGCACTACCCCAGTCACTACTTTCCACTGAAGAAATAGTCCCTAACAACTGGCAACATTTTTTTTTTTTTGGTAGATTAACCAGGGGCTGTTTTTTAAAGATATGTTGTTTTTAATTGCTTTTTGAATCTTTTGAGAACATTACAACATTCATCTGTTCATCTCCATATATATATATATATATATATATATATATATATATATATATATATC
>CM076658.1:22706004-22736285 GCA_038496675.1 Rachycentron canadum
CACACACACACACACACACACACACACACACACACACACACACACACACACACACATTGGCTTTTGTTAATGAACACTGAATGGAGTGTGATAGAAAAGCAAAAGTACAAACTGCAAACAGGAAATAGTTATAAAGTAGTAATTAATAAACCTGTGATATGCACAGGCCTAACCCATACAACACATACAAGTTAGTACAGAAATATTCTTACACTCATACAGCTACACTGTATACAGTACACGTACACTCATACAGAGCACAACATACTAACTAATGATCATACATAAAGGCAGGTTAAGATTCAAAGTCCTCCAACTTTAAAGGACGATATCGTTTCTAAAAGAATGAAATTCAACATAAGCTGTTTCCAAACTTGCTCATTGTGCATTGTGATGTCCAGGTGGTTCATGAGTAATCCAGCCATGTGAGCAGGGAGAGTGTGAGAGCGTCGTATGGCGTCTGGACAGCATCCTTGGGACTGGCGGCTCTGCATAGCAGACCCAGACAGTCCTAGAGAGGGGATTTGGTCACGCAGGAATGGGAAACTGGGGCACACTGGGATCTGTGGCTCTCAGAGCTGGAGTCCTGGGTTTTATAGAACGAGTCGGGGCTGACACAGCCACGGTTGCCTGTTACGTCCCACTGGTCCAGCTGCAACTAGCTGCGTGCAGATATTGGGTATCAGTTGTTGTGCCGGCAGCTGTCAGTCACCGCCTGCCTTTGTGCTGGACTGGCTCTGTGGCAGGTCTTTGGACTGTGTGTGCGTGTGTGTGTGTGTGTGTGTATATATGTGTGTGTGTGTGTGTGTGTGTGTAGATGTTTTATAGAAATAACCAGAACACATTTCATGAGGATGACTTTTTGATACATTTTTTCAACTACCATGGATCGGGAGAATCACTGGATGCACATGTCCAACAAGTGCCTGTGGTGAGTGAAATTCATTTCTCCAGTCTGTGTTTGTTTATGACCAACAAAGGCTCGAAGCTTTACTGATGTCCCTCACTTGTAAGTCACTGTGGAGAAAAGCACCGAATGAGTCAATGGAACTGGAAAAATAGCACAATCCAAAACCCTGTATGTTGCAATGTGAAAGGATCCCAGTATATTGTCCTTTAACAGTCTAATAGTCATGTATATGTCTGTCTTTGACCTGCTTGTGTTCGTTGTTTCTGCTGCTACACTAAGTGTCTCATCATCAGCGTGTTCTCATGTTGATACTGCAGGAAACACACAGGAATGAGAGGCCAAGTCATGACATTATAGGAGATATAAGCTGGTTACCTTCCTGGCCTCTTATTTTTAGACAAAAACGAACTTCTCTTCATATGAACAGACAAATGACAAATATCCTCTTGGCTTGATCAGCAGGTGCTGTATATACCCCCTTATTACCCAGCCCGGGTTGATTGCTTGTAATGCCTGAGTGCATAAAGCTGAAGGCGTGCGCTGGTGTCAGTGGGAATGCCCTCTTTAATGGGGGCAGCAATCAGGCAGTCGTCGCCACTGAGCCAAATGAAAACACACTGGAAACATGCAGCATGTCAGAGGCTCATTAAGGAGCGGAGCCGCGTTTATAACACTGCTGAGAGGAACAGTAAATCACTGTGCTCCCCTAGAGCGCTGAGTGGAGGGAGTAATGCCCTCTTAAATGGACTGGCCACCATTCTACACACACACGTACACACACACACACACACGCACGCCGTTCTCTCTCTCTCTCCCTCTATGTAAGTGTGTTTGTGTGTTTAATAGTACGGGTAGCAGAGGCTCTGTTCATTTGGTTTTATGTTCAAAGGTCCCTTTAAGAGAAAAGACATGCAAAGATCAGAGGTTATGATGAATGTGACCCATATAATGGTGCAAGTAGTGTAAAGTAAATAAAGTGTGTGTGCGTATGAATCTGACATGTGTGAGAGTGTTTTGCCCCAGAGGGATGAGTACACATCCGTTCAAGTCTTTTCACTTGGTGATTGTTTCACTCAATTTTCCAAAGCTGAAAATAAATAAAGCACTTCCTTTCATTCAATCTGTAAAAAAGTAAAGAGGAAAGGAAAGGTTTGACATTTTGGGATATCTGCCAATGCCACTCTTCATGTGTGCACACTAAACATGAACCTGGAGCCTGGAGACAGTTACCTTAGCTCAGCATAAGAAACTGGACCCAGGACGAAGCTGGAACCATCAAATCACCGAGAAGCAGAAATAGCAACACGGCAGTTTGTAAAACCACGACCTTGTGGTCAGCTTGTGGCTGGTGGTTAGCCAAGTAAAGTTATGAGAGCTGTCCAGACCTTCTTATATCACATGCACTGACATATTTCCCATGAGCAAATCTGTTTTCTTGGAATCATGGACAACATATATCTGCTCTTTATATGAGTTTGTATAATAATATAATAATAAAAGGAATTTGACTCACTGACTCACACACGGATCACAACACCAATTACAATGTCCAGGGAGATGTACATGGGCACACAACAAAACCAGGACAAAGCAGTGATAAAAATAAATTGACATTATAGCTGCATGTGGCAATTTGCAGGTTCTAACAGCTTAAGCTCAACAGAAAGAAGCAGTCGGATTCCAGCCAATTGAATTAGCTAAAATTCCACCACGGTGGCCTCTGTCACCACACAGGCTTTTGTCGAGCATGTTGTCCTTTAGGATTGACCACTGGTCCAATTGAGAGCATTTTTGTCTTGAAGCATTGACTCATCATTTCTAGTTATTGTCCCAGTTTTCCTGTCACAGGCTCATTCTGTAAATTGAGCAAAGGCTTGCACTGGCAGTTAATGATGAATAGGCCCCGCCCATTGTCATTACTTCAGATTTTGGTCAATACTTTGTGGCATTTGTGGCAACCCCTAGACGTCAGGCTCAAAATGCTTTGAGAGGTCTGCTCCTTATTATTAACTGAACATATCTTGCATGTTTTATGATGACTGGTCAAATGCTTGATGCAGTGATTACATCACTAAGCTCCCTCTTTTGCGAAGATGTTTTTGGTGACCGTGTCCATGTTTTTTGACCAATCTTGCTCATTTATAATAAAATTTGTGTTTTGTTCCCCCATGGCTGTATATAACAAATGTGTTGTTCCTGAAGTAAAAATAGAAAAAAAGTTCTATTCATTTTACTGATTAGAAGACATTTCAAGTCAATCTGTGAGGGGCGTGGCCTGAGAATGACTTTTAATTATATCCCCATCATGCGGCCGATTGTGCTTATATTTTGTGGGCACCTGGTGAACATGATTTCCAGTCAGCGTACCAAGTTTCAGTTTTCTTGCTCAAGCTTTTAATGTAATTTCATTCTGGAAAATTTATTTAATAGTAAATTGTACATATATATGTGGAAAAAATATTATTATAACAAATTATTCTCTTAAATGTGAATTCATCCAAAACAGAAAAATATCAATAAAAATAAAATAAAATTTAAACAAATTACAATTACATAACAAATTCTCATCCCTGTTGTGACTGGGACCAATCACCTCATATTTTCCTGCCTGTGCACAATCACCTCTGTCAAATCTTTTATATGAAGCGTTACCAGAGGAAACACAGTCTTTACCAAAAAGTGAACACAACAGTTCATGACATTAGCTTTTGATTAAGTCTTACAATCAGATATCCATCAGCGGGCCGGAGCCCTGATACAAACCAAATGGGATAGCAGACACACAGGCAGAGTGAATTGTGTCATTGTAAGACTGATAATGGCTGCCTTCTTACACACATTAAATGCAAGTCAGGGGGGCCCTTGAGGCCCCTGGCGGCCTGTTTTTGCACGAGGTAAAAAGCCCCCCATTCAATAGGGCTGGGGCAGCCACGCTGAACATTTATGGAGGTTGTTTAAACAGCCGTTAACTGCAGATTAAATGAGATCTGTGCTCCCGGCTTCGAAGAATCTGCCGTTCATATCCTGCGCACACACACACACACACACACATACACACACACACGCGCGCACACGCATACACGTGCATGCACACACGTACACAAAGCATGCAAGTGCATGGGAACAAGCACCACACATTCTCACACATGCGCACATGAAAACACAAGGCAGCATGTGCGCAGACACACATGTGTCAAAGACACGCGCAGTTGTGTATGCACATGGTGTGGACACATGATCACACACACACACACACACACACACACACACACAGGCGTCTAAAGAACAAGCTGCTACGTGTGCATGGACACAAACACGTAGATCATTCACACCATGCCCTGCACCCCTGCGTTCCTCCTGCTGGAGCTCAGG
Organism: Rachycentron canadum; assembly: GCA_038496675.1. Lineage (NCBI taxonomy): Eukaryota > Metazoa > Chordata > Actinopteri > Carangiformes > Rachycentridae > Rachycentron > Rachycentron canadum. Next base: position 22,710,287 of record CM076658.1, read on the forward strand.
CCTGCTCTGTCATGTGTAACCTCAGGTTTGTTCTAATGGCTCCCTGATGTATCTTTAATGCATCCAACAGTGAAGTGAAGTCCCCACCTCATCGACTTAAATATGATCCTGCATCAAATCTCACCAAAATAGAAGAAAAAAAAAAAAAAATTCTGGTTCTAGACAAGGAGGAAATGTATCATCGTGTATTTTTCAGAGTGGAGGACCATCTGTGTTCCATGCTTTCTGAACCCCTTTTACACAAAGGAACTCACTCAACCGCATTTTCTAACATGCAGCATGTGTATTTATTCTTTATTGTGCATTGTAATTGGTTACAGAGCGCTGCAGGAATTAGTCCTTAAACCCAGAAAGCGGTTAGTATTTTATCACTTCCTGTTTCCTTGTCCTGATGTCATTTTCATGTTTTAGTCTACGACATAAAATATGTCAGAAAATTACTCAATTTGATTTCTTTAAGCGCTTTAAAGAGGCTGGTTGCTAACATTGATTGTCTATAAAAGTGGACATAAAATCTGGGTCTGTAAAGTGAAGTCAGTCCTGAAGAGCCTTAAACCTTCATTCTCTCTAATGACCATCAGGGGGCGACTCCACTGGTTGTTAAAGAAGTCAGATTGTATTGAAGTCTATGGGAAAATGTCCCTACTTCTCCCTTGATTTATTAGCTCAGTAAACATTTTCCTAATGAGTTTATGGCCTCAGTCTCTAGTTCAAAGTCTTCAATACAACATGATGCTCAATTTTTAAATGATGGTCCATTTAGAGGAACATAGACCACAGAATACTGATAACAGCTGACATTGTTGAGTAAACAAAATCTAATTTCTAAATTTAGTAAATTAGTTTTGTGTGAATTGGATTTAGGATTTTTAAGAATAACATCAACGGTGGAAGATTTTACCTTGACTACATTCTAACACTGGCCTCACACAAACAGCCCCTCAAGCACTTTCACTGTCAGAGACACATTTCTAATGTGCAAGTAAAATTTGTTAATAGAGCTAAAATTAGAATTTTGCTTAAATGTGGGCGCACTTTGATCTCCAGTCTGTCTGAAGGAAGCCTTTTTTTTAATCTTGGTGTTGTGATAAAATCAAACAGGTCTAGTATTAAACGATGGCTTTTAGACTTGGCTCATGCCGATAGTGACCCTCAGTGATGACAACACTGTTGACTTCTCCAGTACCAAACAGGAAGCAGCAGCTAACCAATAGTGAAAGTGAGCATGCAGGCGACTCCAGGGGAAGCTTTGGTGCAAGTAAGGAAAATAATTTCAAAATAAAACAGGAAATCATAAATGTCCAAAGTCTTAGTCCAAGCAGTGTTGACTTACTAACGTTATATTACTATATACATAAAAAAAAAAAGATAATTATGTATAATTTCAATGAGCAAAAAAAGGTTTGGTTCCTTCCTACGAATCTTCTTGTGAATGAGAAAAAATCTCAGAGGAATAAATAATGACTCCACAGTCTTTGTCCGACTAAAAAGTGATATGCTGTCTTCAAGATGTGAGAGGATGTCAGGTTTTTCAAAGTTTTCCTATGTGTTAGACATATGTTAACACTTCAGTCCCTCCGCTGATGATGAGTGGCGTTCTGAGAATAAGACAGAATGCCACAAAGTTTGTAGTTTGCTGTATATCCTGCATCAGATAACTCTCTTTCACACTGAAATCAGACCATGATCTTGATTGGCTTCATAATCCCTTTTATATTGACATTTTAAAGCTTACATCAAAAAGGGTAAATGATTGTAAGCAAAACAGGATGTCAGATAGTATTTCAACTGTCCCACTGTCCTGACATTCAAGGTCCGGCCTATTTCCGTGTCCTGTATTCCACTTGCTCTTTCCTGGCTAATCTGGCCTTGAAACCTCTGTCTGACTGGACGGGATCTGGCTCCGTGGAAAAGATGCGGCGCCGACCGAGATTAACTTTTCCCCACTGTCTCGCTGCCGTCCCAGACAGCGATGTGACGTAAGGCTGAAGTTGTGCCTGAAGCTGAGCATAGCACACTTGCCCTGTCTAATATGGAGTTAGCCTCCTTTCGCCGCTCTGTAATTAGCAGACGGACTGTAGCGTGGGGAGGAAACGGCACATGAGGTCGCGAAGCTGGTGCTGGGTCACTTTCAGGGTCAGAGACTTGTTAATGAGGCAGGGATGCTTCGTTAGTCAGCCTGTGGGAAGCACTGAGAGTGGCGAGATTTGGACTTGGAAAAAAAAAAAAAAAAACTTGGTTACAAATCTGCTTTTAATCATTTTAAATGTTTCCTTACTCTTTCAATGAATCATCTCAAATGCATCATGAAAAGAGACTTTGAAATGGGCTTTTTATTTCCGCTCTCTGGGCTGGTGTTGGTGGTATGGTAATAAGCCTGCTCACGGTTTAATTGGCACCGCAAACAGTTGGCCCGTTGTTGTTTTGGTGTTTTGTGTGGGCCAGGGCCAGGGTGCCTGCCATGGCGCTGGTGTGGACAGCTGGCCCGTCTGATCCCTCTAGTCTGCTCTTAAATTGGTTTTAGCAGCAGCACTAATAAAGCTGATTATCTGTGTGGCTCAAGGCCCCACTAACCCGGTGACACTGCTGGCAGCTGGTGGGACTGCGAGCTCGGAATCTGCGTGCGCTGCAGGGGAAAGGGTATGTTCATAAAGAAGTTCATCACAAAACAGCCCAAATAAGCAGGAAGAGTATAACATTGGCACGTCTGTTTTTTTGCTTAAAATTACAACCTTATTTTTTTGGAGCTTCACCTCATCATCCATCCTCTCTCCATGGGTCTTTAGTTCTCCACCTCCCACTTGTACAGTTATCACTATCTGGGCAGCTGCTGCTAAACTCTTTCTACCCCAAACTGAAACCCCCACCCAGGATCATCCCCCTTCCCCCCTCCTTGCCCTCAGCCTTGTTTTCTGCTTGTTTCCATTCTTCACATTTCAAATTCCATGCAAAAGACTTTGAAACTGTGTGTGTCTTTCGGCGCGTGCAGTACAGGTAATCTGTTTCTTTTCACATGTGCATGCTTATGTCCAGTACAATGTCACTCCTTTGTCAGCCCGTGGGCACAATGACATATGTGTAGTCTCATTGAACTGGGGTTACAGGGGTGAATGGGGGGGGTGGATGCCCCTTTCAAAGCCTAATTGTTTAATGTGCTAAATGTGTACAAATAACTCATACAGACTGTGTGAGGTGCAGGCCACTGAGAGCTGGGAATTGGGACTTTTTTCTCCCCCTGCACACAGAGAAAGCCACACACACACAGACACACACTCATAGACACACACAGACACACAGAGATTACAGTGTCGTAACATTCATATTAATTAGTGTATGATGTGCTGCTGGAAGGGCAGCAGGGGACAGGCAGCGGGCGGCGGGGTTATTCCAGTCAAACATGACTCATATAATACTTGAAAGCCAGAACGTTTAAACTCAAGTTATTATCCAGATTATGGTAACAGTTAGATTAAGGCTTTTACGTGATTTGCTGTAACCCCAGAAACAGAACACACAGAGGCAGGAAATAAGACTTGAAATAACAAAATTCATCTTGAAACACCTTAAAGATAGGATCTTTAAATGTTTCCATTCATATATGACATATATGTCCCTATATCAGGAGTGATGTTGCCACATACTGGGTGTCTTACCATACTACATATCGCACACATCACACATTCTCTCAACATATATGTTTATCATGTATATATACAATATATGTTAACAATATAACAGTGATCACAATATATATTAAATTCCTATATGTACGTTTATTAAAACATAAAGAAATACAAATTCTAGAAATGATACATTAGTTTCTCATTCATTTCGAAGATGCCTATGTTCCTATTCTGGGAAAGTGTTCTCAGACTTCTAGCCCCTGCTGTATATAATATCAACATATTGGGCAGGCTTTGGGAAGGATATGTCTACAATATAAACATACATACATAAACATACATGTGGTGTTTGTATGGACTAGACATATATGTCAAAATATGAAATTGTTTGAATTTCTCATAGGCTTCACATACAAGTTTTGTTTTTATGCTTTTATAGATATATTTGATACAGATTAAATATATATACATATGTTACATTTATGTATAGGTTTTATTCTATTAAACCCTTTCTGTGTTACTGTTTAGCAACAGTACTGTGTAATTACTGAGCTTGCTAGATTAGCTCTTCTACGTGTCTCATGTCAGATCATGTCCAGGGTGTACCTGGACAAAAAATTTCCACGTTTTCTGTGACACATAATGGAAATGTGTCAAATTTGTTATTTTAAGTGGACCTCAGGGGACCCAAAACTCAAAACCCCATTAGCTATACTGCATACCAGTGCCCTGGAGCCCATCCCTAGCATTGGCAGAGGGTGGGGTCCACCCTGAACAGGTCACCAGTCTATCGTAGGGCCAACAAATAGAGACAAACAACCATTCACGCTCAGATCCACACCTATGGGGAATTTAGAGTCATCGGTTAACCGTATGTGCATGTCTTTGGACTGTGGAGGAAACTGGAGAACCTGGAGGGAACCCACACGGGTACAGGGAGAAGATGCAAACTCCACACAGAGAGGCCCCTGGGCCCGGGGTTCGAACCCACACCTTCTTGTAATGTGGCTGTTGGATCCTCCGGAAGATTGAAGGTTGGTTCCATGATAATTCGTAACAGGTTTACACCAAGCAATGATAGGGAAGAAAGAGACTGTTGACGAGAGTGAACATGTTAACAATGTAGGTTTCAACATATTCAAACAAAGCAGGTGGGACATTCATGCAAATGAGGCAGCACAATGCAAGTTGTTGCCACACACACATCAGTCCGGTCTGTCATAATTCATTATACCATTGTCTAAGTGGGAGATGGTGGATTAAATGATTCATCAGTCCGGTGTGTCACTGTCTCCCCTTCAACTTTCTTTTTTGCAAAAATAGCATTTCATGTTTTATTCTTGAAATGCATCAGCACGCAAATCCTGCTACACCAACATTTATTATTGTTAATTCTCTTTATCCCCATCATCATCATCATCATCATCATCATCATCATCATTTGACAACACACCCACCATCCCGCCTCTGGCTGTAGATTTGTGGTGCCGTGTGTTCACGTTGTGCTGCTCTCCATCTTCCTGGAGAAGTCTCCACCCATCGATTGAGCTGTTTTTGTCAAGCGTTGCTGCGATTGGCTCAGCGGGATGACGCCAGTGATGGGAACGGCCGAGGGAGAATTTATTATCATCACACCCACAGATTTACTCTGCGCCTGAGTCAGCCCTTCTGCATGTCGTGCTGCTGCACCTACATGGACTGAAATAGCAGGACTGTTTGGAGATGCCCACACAGTCTGTACATCCAAGACCTGCACTTATCATTACACTTGCAAGGTTAAAATAGGAGCCAGTCTCAGTCTCTATTTTTTTTTTTTTAACTACGTTTAAGAAGAACATCAAGATACATATTTTAGTATGCACCAAAGTGTTGATCTGACTGACCCACACACCAACATTGCCATCCCTGTATCCTGCTGCTATCATGGCTGAAATAACAGCGATTGTGAATCCTCAAAGGTACAATGGTATATTTTAATGAGTCTAACGCTGATTCGTGCACCTGTTTTTGTTGCATTTTGAATAGTTACACCAAGAGACTAAGCTCACTATGAACTCATTCTGACAAAATGGCCAAACTAGTTTTTTACATTATTTCAGACTAAAACCAGATGATGTTATTTATATAACAAAGGGTTAACTGAAAAAATGACCTGTAACTATAGCCTGTACACCAGACTTATTTACTTATTACCTATTGATTCTTATTTAATACTGAGATGTTTATATGAGAGGTGAAATAATCAGAATATTGTCTTATGCTGATGTGATTAAACTACTGGCACATGAACACTCTTTACGCTCTGTCGAAGTATATTTTCTTTTTCTTTCCATCTGATTTGAACTGATGTGACGTTCCCTGTGTTTCTTATTCACCACTGACAGTATCCAGGTTCTCTGAAAAGCAGATGTTTAAATGTAGTGAGAGATTTTCTGACTTACACCTGATACAGAATCTTGTAACTTGTTACAAGTAATGGTTGTTGATTATGAATTCCAAGCTCTCAAAAGTTGATAAAGGTCAAAGAATTTACTGTGCTTGCTAAAATGATCACTTAAAATTGTGGATTAATAAGTCCATTTAGGCAACAACAGAGCATGTGTGATCCTTGTATAGCCCTGCTTGTATTGCTTACACCCCTGGGAAGAGTGTTTGTCTGCTGAATGGGTGTCTTTGAATCCCTATCCCTGCTCCCAGGAGCATTGCCATTTCTCTGGTTTCACTTGCTGAGAGCAGCCTGCTTGAATTGGCTGGGGGCCCGGGGCTTCCTATAGACCCTAAACTCAACAAAGCTTTTATGAGACAGGCAGTTTCAGTTGCTCCACAGATAAAGAAGGTGAATTATAACTACAGAGCACGTTTCCTGCTGCTTGAGATGTGTAAATAGACATTTTTTTTTCTTTATGTCTTTGTTTCAATCAAAGATCCACATGAAAAAAAAAAGTTCTTTATTGGTTACTATCATCTGTAGCAACACTGTCCTCTTCTGTGTACTTTCATCTTTTTTATTCAGTTTATAACATAATATCATATTCACATTTTATTAAAAATTTCAATGTGTGTAAATTTCCCTTGGACATAACATTATGACCACTGACAGTTACCCTGGTTACCTGTCAGTGGTGGATACATTAGGCAGCAGCTGAACCTGAAGTTGATGTGTTGAAGCAGGAAAAATGGTCAAGTGTGAGGATGTGAGGGACTTTGACTTTGACCAAACTTTGATGTGACGACTGAGTCAGAGCTTCTCCAACACTGCAGCTCTGTGGGATGTTCCTGGGCTGCAGTGGTCAGGACCTACCAGAAGTGGTCCAAGGAGGGAGAACCACTGGACCACAGACAGGGTCAGGGGTCAAGGCTCAGTGATGGTGGTGGGGAGTGAAGGCTGGACCCTGTGGTCTGATCCAACAGAAGAGCTACTGGAGCTCAAACTACTGAAGAAGTTCATGCTGGTTCTGATAGAAAGGTGTCAGAACACAGAGCATCACAGTTTGTGTCTAGACCGGTCAGGCTGTCCATGCTGACCTCTGTCCACCACCAAAGGACGCATTATGGGAAGAAGAGCAGCTGGTGGAGGCAGTGTGATGCTGTGGACAATGTCCTGCTGGGAAACCTTGGGTCCATTCATGTGGATGTTACTTTGACTCGTCCCACCTCCCTAAACATGGTTCAGACCAAGTCCCCCCCTTCATGGAAACAGTCTTCCCTAATGGCAGTGGCCTCTTTCAGCAGGATAATGCTCCCTGGAGACAATGGATATTTGTGCCTTTCTACCCTGTTTGGTGTATTGTATTGTTCTGCATATGTGCAACAGGGTTTTTGTTATCATGAAAAAGAGATTATATTGTGATATTCACTACCATAGAGTCCAAGTATAGATCACATGGAAAGAAAGATTTGGATTAAAAATAACGTAATGCAGCCCCACTGAGGATCGATCGCACACGTATGCTAACATGACTGACCCGGAACACCTTGTGATCAACCAGAAGGAGCCAGAGGAGGTGGCTGGAGAAGCGGACATCAAGGCATTCTACATGATTCAAACTTTTCCCTTTAGATGTGTGAGCATGTTGTTTCTGAAAACTGAAGGCATAAATGTAAATTCTGATTTATCTTAATTTAAAAATGAAAGAGAATATGGGATGTTATTTGTGGCTGCACATCTAATTAGAAAAATGTAAAGACAGAATTTTGTTTTACTGAGCTGAGTCTTCTTTTTCTCCTTTTTCCCTCAACTTGTTTAGACTGACCATTGGTCACCATTATTTATTATATATTGTATACTGTAATGTATATAATGTTTACTACTATATATGTTATGATTTACTATAACCTCAGTTGTGTTATAATAGAATAAATCTTTCTTAACTTGGTATACCCTCAGCATATGTGGCCATTGTGCGATTCCTCTGTCAGGGTGACAGCACTGGAAGCCTGTGCCAGTTGGGACTAAGCTGAGTGGCTCACAGCTGGACCCGTGCACGCCGCTCACAGCCACCAAGAGAAAAGAGGAGCCTCCTAAAACAAGGAAATAACTTCAAAAGCCTCTCAGCCATCTGAACGCGCAGGACCTAAACGCAAATGTGACGCAGGTGGCCACACTGTAATTGCCTGGCTCCTTTTCCAGTTGCCTGGATTTTAAGATGGAATGTGCAGTGGAGAAGAACCGTGTTGACATGAAGCTGGGCCTGAATCCACATGGCACCGCGCTAATGTTCCTTTAAAGACTGTGGCCGGACAGATTATTTTATAAATGGACTGATTGATGGATCAGTTGACTTTGCTGGTTGATTAAATCAGCAATTTTCAAACTTTTTCTCATCAAGGGCCCCTCACAGATCAGACCATCAGACGATCAGATTTTTTCCCTCTAGATGTTTCATTAAAGAAAGTATTTCAAAACCATGACTGATATACTCATAAATTCTGTCATTGTGTTTGTAGATGGAATTATATTGAAAATAAATGATTCCCCTTTTGCTGGGGAGCCTGAGGGATTTTCTCAGTTGGGTCCCCAGAGCCCACTTTGACAACCACTGGATTAAAGAGTTGAATACTTTAGTTGTAATAGTTGGTTCCTTGTGTTCACATATGTCATGTGACTGAAGGATATCTACATATTCAACCAAAAACACAATTATTATTATCATTATTGTTTTTTACATCCACAATAAAACTATTACAGTAACTCAAAGACTTTACAACACTCTGACTTCACTGAGGCAGACATTACCACTTCAGCTTTAGCCAAAAGCCAAAACATAGAAATGTGTTTTTAAAGAAGAGGCTCCAATAGCAAACAGAAGGGCAGAGCTATTTAAAGCTTTAAAAATAAGATTTTAAAATCAATCCAGACTCTAACACGGAGCCAATGAAGGGAGGGAGGACCATAGTCCTGTGACTGAACCTGTTTGAACCTGTAATAAGATGAACAACAGCAGTTTGAACTAGCTGAAGATGGTGGATGGAGGCCTGGCTGATACCCAAATAAAGTGCATTACAATAATGAAGATATTAGAATCAATAAATGTTTGTGCAGCTTTCTGCTGAAATGACCTGATTTTAGAGATGACTCTGAGCTGGTAAAACAAGACTGAACAACATGTTTGACTTGGAGGGAGCTTGTAGACAGGTTAGCTAGTTTTGACCAGGACTCAAATGTTGCCCAACACAGTTCACAGTCTGAGCTCCTCGTCCAGCTTTGACCTGCTGGATCCACTCACGTGGAGTTTTTTATCCCCTAAATACAACAGTTCCTGCAGAGAGATGATGATAAATCTTTAGGACCACTCTCCCTCTGATTCAGGATCCGTCCCTGACATGCTGTTTGAGCAGAGCTGTGAAAATCCTCAGAGACTGTGCCCACCCTGCACTTGGTGTACTTACCCTCTTCCCCTCTTGCAAACGCATGCAGTGCAGGACTGCGAGGCTTTGCAGGGGTTTCTTCCCACAGGCATTCACAATTATACATTTAGAACATACACACTATAATTCAATAAATGTAATGTGCAATAACTTAATAGTAGGGGGATAGTACCTCACAGAACAAGAACAAACAAAAAATGGACATCGAATTTCTCCTTATTTTCTAGATAAAAACGCTGTAAACCATAATAACCAAAGAAAACTTCAACACAGAAAGTTACACACACGTGTTTGTGTTGTTCTAGAGCTGATTTGAAGTTTCTGTTCATTCTTTGGAGCAGTAATGATGAAAAATCAGCTCCAAAGCCTCTAATGCTCTAAATATCTTATTGTCCATGTCTCTCTGTCTTTATTCTGTCACTACAATAAACTCAGAGCAACTTCTCCTCACTCTGAGATCAGAAAAATATATTGGATATAATATTGGAGCCAATAGGAGAGTCTGATGTCGAGACTCTAGATGTCACTGTCAAAGATGGAGGATGAGAATCAGTGGATAAGCACAAAGAAGTGAAGCAGCAATGCTCCAGTTAAAGGGTCAGCCTGATCCAGATCTGACCTGACTTTGTTCACAAGTATCAATGGAAAGAAACTTGTTAGACAACACTGATTCTCTGAGAAAAATACAGGATTGATCCCATTGACTTTGGCTACAAGCAGCTGACAGCTAGGCCTCTGAAGGAGACACTCTGATTGGCTGTGACATCACCCACTGGAGCCAATAGGAGTGTCCCATGTAGAGACGTGACTCTAGATGTTGATGGAAGATGAGAATTGATGGATAAACACGCAGAGGTAAAGCAGCAATGCTCCAGTCATAGGCTCAGACTTTGAATCAGGGCTGATTCTCTAGCAAAAGGAGAAAAAAGCACCATGTGTCAAATCAAACTATCACGGAGCTCTAAACACAATGTGATCTTTGGAAGCATATACATTTCCATGGACTTAAGAGGGTTAACTTTTAATGATGTAGCTAAATCATTATCTTGTTTTAAAATGTCCAACCGTTTAACAGTGTTGTTGCCATATTCCCAGATTTGAACAGTTACTGTGGCTGTCATAACTAATGGCCAGAACAACAGGGGAGTTTTTTCCTATAAATATCAATGAATATAACAATATAACATAATGTAACATGTCTTACATGAGTGCTGTGCTGGGAGGCTCTACAGAAAGTTTCTACTTCCACCGTGTAAGATTGGCATTGAATGGCATTAAACAGTGTTTCTTAAACTTTTCTCAAACATGCCCAAAACCAACAGGGCTACTACTTGGAAACTTTTGTGTGAGTTTTTTTTTTTTTTTTTGGAAAAAAGTGAGTGATTTGAAAAGCAAAGCAGCAGAGATTCCATCTGCCTGGAATCGAACCAGGGTTTCACAATAATGATGAATATCCCCATCAGCTATCTATTCATTATGATGAAACACGAGGCTTTGAACTGCACCAACTCATGCCTCCAAACACTGGCCAGATGTTGTCGAAACACACCACAAGTCTCAGTCATTGTGACAACATTATAGTAAAGCTTGTCAGCTGAGCATTTTACACACCACTGTAAAACACACAAGTGACTCACTCTGAGTTTGAGAAACATCACGTCAAGCTTGAGATTTTAACAATTGTACTCACGGACCACCTGGGGTTGATTCCAGACTACTGCTGGTCCGCGGACCACTCTTTGAAAAAGGCTGCTTTGAAGCAACTGGATGAAATCTATTCAGTTTATATTTGAAGCAAGGGTGGGGTTCAGGCTCTAATTCAAAATTACAGAAGAAGACAAGAGGTTGCAGCTTTCACACCTGCATAACAGTCTGTTAAATATTTATACACTTTATTTAGAAATGAAATTATACTGACAATTTTATTTATCAAGCAGCAGCATCATAAAACCTCAGGTGCTACTGAAAGAGACCAAGAGTCTTTGGTATTCAAAGCTGGAAAGTCGGATTTATTTCTTCCACAGTTACAGTAATTTACTTTACGCCTCTTCAGCACTTTGCTGTATCTCATGGAACAGAGCACTTGTTGATTGAGCCACTAGAATATATCTGTTCTCACAATATTACCTCTGACCATGTTGCCAAAGAATGTGTTTCTGTTTAAACGTTTCAGCACTTGAGAGATGATGCATCAGGTCAACCAGTGGAGATTCTTTGGCAACAGGACCAGAGTCAGATGAAGAGAGGTGGGATGTTTCACACCATGCAATCCGAGGTTCAGATGAATGACTTGCCATACTCCTGTAGTCAGGCATTTATCTGCAATTTATTCTATTTGGTCCTGTTTGGTGTAGTTTGTAAAACATCTACACAGCTGTGTAGATGTTTTACAGAGTGAGCGGAAAGGTGGAGACAATGTAAATAACAATAGATATCAATCATTATAATGATGCCGACATTTCAAATAAGGCAGATAGAGAATTTTAGAGTTTTAATTGCGTTAATAAAGGGTGTTTAAGTGCGAACACGTGTGAACACACCAGATAAGAGGAAGAAAATGGATGGATGGATGTGCAAACACACCTGACGTCCCATCATACATACAATACATTAACAAAATGTAACATAATTTCTGTATTTTTACATTGGTTTATTTATGCAATTAGGTGGGCGGTCTAAAGCCTCAGTCTAGAGCTGGATTGGTTATAGAAATCAGATGGATCATCTGAGGAGCTTTGCCTTTCCAGTGATGTCAGGTCATTGGATTTCCAAATCAAGTGACTTGAAACAAACCTTAACTTATCATAGACTAAGGAGAGTCACAGTACTGTTTCTGCCTTTTTTCAAATTTATTTATACTTAAGTCATTTTTGTCCCTCATAAATATGGGGCACACTGACGTCCTCAGCTGACGTCCTCTGCCACCGTCTGATGAGTCCACTTTGTTTGTACTCTTCTCACTGTGTTTCTCATGAGCTGACCTATTTGTGGCTGCTGTCCCACAGATGCATGTGCAGATGTGCAGATGATTTTTTCGATTCGATCTAAACGACACATCTGAACAGGGTCTGAGCAGCACTGAATTGGAGTTGTTTTCGTTTTGTGTGTGGATGCGTGTGTGCGTGCGTGCGCGTGCGTGTGTGCGTGCGTGTGTGTGTGTGTGTGTAGATGTTTGCTGTGAGCCAGTGGCGGTGATTCAGGTGCTGATTGGAAGCAGGTGAGCCTCCACTCTGGTCTACTGCTGACTCATTCTCCTCTGCCTCCGTGTGCAGTCCGGAGTCTGATTTAGCCTCCTGAAGGTTGAAGTGTGTTGGCAGCCTCGTCTGTGGCGATGGCCCAGTGAAGATGTTTAAAAGTCATCAGTAGACCGTGAGGAAGCACCCGGCCTTTGGCCTTGGACTGCTCTTCACCTCCTTTCTTGATTGTTGAAGGCTTAAAGTGTTTTCCCCTTTTTCCTTAGTTAAGACCCTGCTTGAGTTACGATCCACTTCAGGGGGTAAACAGCAGCAGAGAGGGAAAAAAATCTAATCCTATTTAGCAGAACAAAAGGTAATAAACTGACTGTGTGCGTAATGTAAAGTTATGCATTTCCTAAAGGACATTCCACAAATTGTCCACAGCTTAGAATTATTAAGCCTTTGAAAATGGTTTTATAAGAACTGTAAGTGATAGATAGATAGATAGATAGATAGATAGATAGATAGATAGATAGATAGATAGATAGATAGCCACCACAAGTTCTACCTTCAGAGCAGGTTGTCCGACCCGGGCAACAAGTTGTTTAAAGGGCCTTCCTGCACATGCATCCAAAGTGAGATCTGAGTGCCTGCCAGTGAGAGAGGCAAAGGGCGGGGCTTCCACTGAGAGGGAAAACTGAGATGGAAACCTACCCACTATTTGCATTGCATGGCACTGCACTTTTGCATGGTCCAGGCTTTAGTGCCTTGCTTGCATTTGAAGGCCAAGAAATGATAGAGAGGAGAAACCATCCCATTATCAGTGTGGATATTCTCTGACCTCTGGAAAACCTTCACTCAGACATGTTTTTACAAACAGAGGTAATGCAGCAACCATCTCGCTCTGCTCAGAGCTCAATAAAAGTGTTGGGTGCAGCTTCAATATATGGTCTGCTTTCATAACCCAAGCCCCGAAAAGAAGTTTCATAACAGCTGTAAATGGGACAGTGAAAACAGGACAACCGAGTTACTGGGCTGTGGTGACAGACAGCATCCACGCTGTTTATATTGGACTTAGTCTGACATAAACACACACTCTCTCTCTATGTCATCCCCTCTTTCTCTCCCTCTCTCTCCCTCCCTTCTGAACCCACACAGTGGCTTTCTCCTGGCAGACCCCTCCGAGGTGATGCTAGGGTCAAAGGTCAAATATGTGACCTGGTCTTGTTCGGATCTCCTGTGGGTTTATCATGACAAAAGATAAGACCCTGCCTCACTGCTGGGCCCCTCCAACTTTCTGAATTCAGCCATCATGAACTGAACCTGGAGTGTGCTTGTTGTGTATTTATACACATATGTGTGCTGTCCACATAGTGCATGTATACATAATATGTGTATAAGATATCAGCTTATCAAGGTTATGCATGTGATTTCATGTAAACAGCAGTTCAAATGCTTCCCCTATATGTTTTCTAACTGTCTCTTTCTTTTTCAATTTGTTTTTTATCTTCTTCTGTTAAAGGTCCACACAGTCTAAAGGTAGACCTCCATGTGGTCTTTGATTAAAAAAGCAGGTCTATGTTCTATATTAATACAGTGAAAGTATCAAAGGTCTCAGTCCACAGAGAAATGCTCACAGCCTGTTTTCAGAAACTGAGCCTTAAAACCAGCCGTCAGGACTTCTGGGACTTTGTGATGTCACAACAAAGCAGTCACCACTCTCAGCCACACCCCCAAGAACAATCCACAAAGACCCACCATCAAGCAGGATTTTCATGATTTCTCTGAATGTTTGCGATATGTTTTATCCAAACCACAAAACCATCTTATTGACGACTTATTGGGACTTTTAAAGACTTTTAAAGGTGAGAATCCAGTTTTAACCTTGTCCTGTTTTGGTTTATGTTCAGCAGCCTACTGACGCCCCCGTGCAGTCTCTTCTTTGTGAAGTCCCTTCTTCTGCCTTAACAAGCGGTTCTCACTTGTTAAGGCAGTTCCTTACCCTGTGGAACCATTCTGCATTGGACACGACCCAGGAGGTGGAACCTGACAATTGTGAAGAGTAGTTATCTAAGTGACAGTCACCTCTCTGCCAACGCCAACCAGTCTGGCCATCCTCCTCTGACCTCTCCCATCAACAATTTACGAACAGTAAGTCGAGTTATGTGCTCGGTTGGGTTATGTGCTATGTGGACAGTCAAGGTGTATCACTTTTAATCATGATAAGCTCCACCCCTCACTCCTACTCAGCTCCACCTTCTCCTCCAGATATGGTTTCTTCTGGTTTCAAAGAGACAAGATGGCAACGGCCAAACTACAAACTGGAGGCTTAAAAACGGCAGTTCATTAACCAATGAGTGACGTCACAGTGGGTTGACACACTTGTGTTCGGCGAACATCAGGAAATTATGATTTTAAATGTGGGTTCAAGTCATTTTATTTTCATGTTCATATTAATTCACAGTCAGATTTAGAAAAAGAAAAAAAGATCTACGAGGGCAAAAACTCTTCTTTCTACTGTGTAGTAGCAGCATTGAGGCGCACCACCACTTGTCTCTAGACCTTGCTCCTTCTCTGTATTGTTAGCAGTGCTAGCCTTGACCTTGACAACCACGCAGCCTGCCATCACACCTCATTAACATTAACAACAGTCTGCCTGGTGTGAACTGCTGGCTATGGGAACCTTGTGGACTTTTATGGCTCCAATTGGCTGTCAGGTTCTAACATGTGGAAAGAGGAAGTTGTATTATCTTCACTGCCAGGCTAATGGTAGGTTGCCTTCATTTTAGAAATGCCTCATGGTGTGCAGTGGTTAACACCCACACGTCTGAGCGGCGCTGTGTCACAGAGCTTTGACAAAACTGTCGCCAGAACTTGTACCATAAATACTGCTGATGCTCTTGGTACTCGAGTGAGAGTTTCCTGAAAGTGCAGGAAAGTGTGTATTATTTAGCCCTGTGTTATCATGATGGGTAATGAAACAATGACAAAGTTTTTAACCCATGAACACAGTAAGAGTGATATAAAATGACTTTTTGAAATATCATCCTTTAATTTTTCTTAGCGGTTTGAAAAACATGTTCCAACCTCCATTCATTGTGAAGGATGCAGACAAATACAAACACTGGCTTACAGGTGCTTATAAAGTGAAAGAATATGGAGGACAGCTCGGGAACTAAGGAGTGCTGAGGAGCTAAACCTAAAACTAAAAACCCATTTTGTGCATGTCTTTACTTTTCTACCAAATCTCAAGAGCAAGAGCTAGAAAACTAGGCAAATTAGTTATTAGTCCAAAAATATCATTACAGTTGCTATATAGAAGTTTGGCTATTGCTACATAGCCGACGTTACCATCAATATCTGTGTGCTAGCCGTGAATTCAGTTCTCTGTGTGGCCTAACATGATTTCTTGCTGGGATCGGGTGGTTTAAAAGGTGATAAACACCTCCTGGGCAGCGTTACCTCTTCATCCTCTCATGTTGGGACCTAAGGCAGACTGGACACTACACTGACTCACTAATGCCTCTTGAGGTAGAAAGTGCTATTACGAGACAGCACAGGCTGAGGCTATAACCTTGTGGTCCCTGGGCTAAGTACTACCACTGGACTTGGGATTCAGGAGTCCTTTAAGCAAGTGCCCTAAAAAGCAGGAGGTCACAGGGTGCGTCAACATGATATTGATTCAGACTTTAACATAGATGACCGATGTTTCACTGTTTCTTACTGCAAAAATGATGATGACGGTCGTATAACCTTAACAAAGTCGTTATTTCAACCCACAATAGGATCTATACATAAACCTGTACCCTTACCATAGTGTTGTCATATCAGTTTAAAAATGTGCAGACAAATGATGTGGTCTTGATGAATAGAGACACCAGTTCAGAAAATACTTTGAACAACAATAAATTTTGTGTTTAACAGCAGGAAGGAGAAGTAAAACTGAGTTTCCTAAGGTCCTAAAATAAGAAAAAAGAAGGTTTGAGAGAATTCCTGCTTCGAGGTGCTCAGTACTAAAACAGTTCCTTGCTCCTGGGTTGTAAATGCTCGCATGGCAGAGCTGGCAGAGTGTACTGTCATGAGGGTTTTCTCATGATGTCGGCCACGTGGCTGAGGAGGCCAGAATCAAAGGAGAAAACATAGGAAGGAAGGAAGGAGGGAGTGGTGGGGGTGGAGGTGAAGATTGAATACATTCAAGGTGATGAACGGGGAAAGGAAACAAAACTGAAAAGAAGGGATATTAAGGCAACATGGATAAGGTCTGAAATAAAAAATTGGCTGAGGAGAAAATTGAGGGAAAGTAGAGAAGGTGGCATGGAGCCATAGATAAGAGGAAAAAGGAAGGTCAAGAAGGGTGGAGTGTTGGAATGGAGAAATAATGGCAAAGAAGGGTGGGAAGGGAAGGAGAGAAGCAGGAAGGGCATTGGAAAAGGGAAACAAAGCAGATGGGACAGCAAAGAGACAAACGAGTGGAACTTGTGGAGGAAAAACAGGCAAAGAGAAGGCAGATGGGAAGATGGGAAGATGGAAAAACGGACGACGAAAAGACCAGTTCAGCACACTTCCAGGCGGTTGGGAAGCGTGCTCATAACAGCTTGTACAAATGGCCGCTAAGCTGTGAAATATTTGAGGCCTGGCACCCTTCTCATATGTCTAACAGTGTCACCCTAGCACCAAAAGGTGAACCGGGAAAACAAACAAGGCACCCTAAGCTCTGCTCGTAAAATAAGCCTCTTCTTCTCCTGCGTTATCTCCTCAAGGTTAGCCGGGGTTAAAGCGAGGGGAATGAAATGTGAAAACAGGCAACAACAACAACAAAGACAATACAGGAGCGGCAGAAACTCAGCATGGAGAGTTTGAGCAGAGCGCACAGGGAATGCACGGTAGTCAGCCGAATTTTAACTGCCTGCCGAGGAAATGTAAAAGATTTTATTGGCGTTTAAAAGAAGATAGGGTGAATGAGGGGCCTATTATAGGCAGCTCTACAGAGGAGCAGGGGTTGGGGCTTTTTGCAGACTGGAGGATTGCGCAGGACTGCGAGAGGCTTTGAAACACAGGGGTTCAGGATCAGCCTCCTCAGCTGTAAAAGAAAAAAGAAAAAAAGCAGTTTTATTCCAGTGCAAAAACAGCCTCATGCCGCACACTGCTGTTTACACAAATGCCTTTTATGTAAATTCACCAAGCTAGAAGTGATGGTATTAGAAATGTACAAAACATTATATTGTTTCCTACTTCAAAGAGGGAAAATCTGCCCTCGGGGAAATTAATTGCTTCGTCATAAACGTGAGCTTAGAAGGAGAACGAGATCAGCAGCAGTGTTTAGCCTTAGAAGTTATGAGCCAGCTTTTGTTTATGAGCCTACCTGTAAAAAAACAACCCGAGGTGTTTAAATTTGGGAAATGAAAAAAAAAAAAAAAATGCCTGGACTGTGTGCCAGCATGCAGTGACCTTGTGACTATGGGTGGGGCCAAAGGGGTGGCTGGGGTTGGAACAGGCCACCTCTGGAATGTCATTGTGCCACCACCATCACAGTGGGAATGTATGGATGTCAGGTATCAATTATGTATATCGATTATGTTTTCTTAAACAAAACTAACATATTACAGATTCAGTGTTGTCCAAATTATGTATATTTGATTTTATGGATGCAGAATAACATCCTCATCCATCCCTTTGATTGTTGTGGTTGTGGGGCACCTGGTGTAATATTCTGCACTTTGGGAGGAGCCACTGAAGCCACGATGTGATTTTATCAGAATAAATCAGGTGCTCACCCAAAGGTAGCAAGACAGTGATACTATTGGGAGGGAGATGCCTTACACTGAATTTATTTAGATGAATTTGATGGTGCAAGAAAGGAGGACAAAGGCCAGTAAACTCAGGTCTGCTATGTGTTGTGTCTAATATTGTAAGTTATGGGATGCCAAGCAGTCCTAACATGTCCTGGGTTAGCTAATGCGAGCAGTTAAGATAAAAGGTGGCATAGAGGCAGTAGAAAGCAAGCCAGTTGTTAAGGGAACAATGTTTCAAAGGAAGATTCATGCTTTTCTTAGTAAACCGTCAGTGAACGCACCATGGCACGCTAGCACATTCATAAAGAGAAAACTTCTTTGTCATTTTCAAAGAGTTAATGAGGGGGTGACCTGCCAAATGCATACCATGTGGGCTCTGAGCACACATCCCTGGTTTGATTCCTGGCCAGTGCAACCATCCTCTGCATGTCACTCCCCCCTCCCTGACTCCCCATTTCCCTCCCCCCTCCAACTCGTGATGTAATGATGCAAAAAAAAAAAAAAAAAAAGTCCCCTCCCACAAAAATCTGTACACCCAGTTCTGTTAAATGTAGTGTGATATATTCACTTATGAAGCCTCTTTTCCTCTGGTTAAAGAGCTAAGATGCCACAGCTGCACTGAGCTCCAGGCTGCAGGAGTGTGCTGCAGCCCCAATCGGAGCATCACACAAAAAGCCCCAACCCGGGGCTGAGAGTCTGCACAGCAGCTAACAGCTCACTCTTTCTATATAATATAGGGCTGTTCATTTATTTTTGGACTTTTTTACACATCAGTTAAACGTGCCAGCCTTGTCTGAGAAACAGCTTCCAAGATATAGTCACACGCCACGTTTCAAAAAGATCCAGTTTGTTTGTTGTTCAATGAAGCGGCATAGGTGGGTGGTGTGTCCATCTTCCCATCAGCCACTTTGGTCCGAACAGAATTAGTGAAACTGAAAAGATTGAATTTTCATACAAGCAGTCATGGTCCCCAGAGGATGAATCCCAATGACATCTTCAAAATGGCTGCCCACAAACCAATGGTTGGGCATCACAGTGGGTCTGCTCCAGATGTGTTTTCCTTTTTTTTTTTTTTTCTGTTAAATTGATTCTGTCAGTGTTTCTCTCCCCTGACTATCTGTCACACACAACATGCATCTTTCCTAATGTTAAATAATACATTAAAATCCCTGAAAATATCCCAGACTTTCACCTTTCATCTGATGTCATTATGAATTCAAAACTTCCAGTAGCTCAGCATTTCCCTGGGCACTACTGTTCCTCAAAATAAAGGGAAGTTTATTTCATTTGATTTTAAACACAGAACTGTGGATAATTCATCATACAGTAGCTTATGCGGATGCATTTTTAATAAGTACAGTTTATACACAGGAGGCCTAGGGTATCCTGTCTGTTTAAACCTGTCTTAGCTGTTTATGTAGGAGCTAATTACATGTTTTTAGAGCTGACCAGAGGGTATTACTGTGTGCAATGATGGGAAAGGACAGAAGGGTTTTCTTAAACACTTGATGCTCCATCTGTTGAATACAGGTCTACTCTTTGATTTGGTAGCCTGATTGATTTTGATTCAATTTGGCTGCGTGTTTGCTGAACCAGGTGTTACAGGTTGCTCTTCCTGTGCTCCCTGTTCACACTTACGCTCTTTCTATTCTTGTATTTTTCCATTTAGCATCAAAAGTAATTGGAACAATCCAGACACACAAGCCCACACGTTATAAACCACTTGCAGGTCTATATTTTCCTGAAACTTCCCCAGAACAAAACTCATAGTAAAGCCAGTCTATTCTACTTTAATGTGATGTAATGAATAGAGACGGTGATGCCATCTATTGTTTTTGTGCTTTTAACTGTTAATAATGAAACAATATCTCCAGGTGCGAGTGTGAAAGCCCAAGATCAGGAGGGTATAATGTGAGATAATCTGCTCAGGTTGAAACAAGACGCCCACAGCGAACAGTGTTTTGTTTCTGTGTACATGTGCATGAGGGGGGAAATAACTATAGAGCAATTTAAACTGCTGTACACTGTGTTTATACCAAACATGTTTGGAGCTGTTCATTTTAAATGTTGAAGTGTGGAAGAGATGCCAGGTTCATTTGGTGCCAGAAGACTGACAATTTTCTGTATTGTTCTTCTTGGCAACAAATTCCACAAAGAGAACAAAATAACAAACAATTACTTCACTCTACTAATTATTAACAAGACCAGGTATTAAGGTAGTGCATGGCCGAACAGTACATGGATGTGAACTGTGGTTTTAGGCATATGTCTCTTGTTACAGAGTCAGCCGCCCTCAAGTAGCATTTTCAGTTCACTGAGCCTCACCTGCATTACGGCAAATTAACTGCATTTATTACGTGTACCCTCATCGCCAAAGGAGCTAGAGCAACAACTTAACATAAGCTAGAGAGCAAGAGAGAGCAGGGAGGGAAACCACCGCTAACTGCTAAGCCAAAGAAACTAGGAATCTATCTGAATAGCATGTAACAACAGAAACAGACAATATACTTCGTGCAGCACATCAATAAAAGTAGTGCCAGGTTAACACATCTCTGTGCCCCTGGGCAAAAACATTCAAATGCCTCATAATAATGAAAAGGAACTTCATTCATTTCTATAGAGCTACCACAGGACAGAGACAAGACGCAAAAGACAGGCCACTACAGAGTAAACAATATTTTCTACTAAAGAATGAACATTTTTATATAGCCTCCACTGAGGAAGTCCAGAGACAGGAGACAGAAAAGGCTAAAGAAAATGTGGTCATCAGCCCTTTTTTAAATAGGAAAGCAACCTGTCACTGTCACAATTTAAGACAGACACGGTTGAAAACTGAGAATGAGAGACAAGAGTAAATGCTCGTACAATCTGTCAAAAACATGCTGCTAGTTTTGTGCAGCGTGGAGGCTCTGAAGCCAACGGTGGCAAAGAAAAGTCTGATCAGATCAGATCAGCTGTCCTTGTTAGCCGAGCTGTCGAACGACATTAGCTTTTCTGATGGTAAAGTAATGCAAATGAATTAACTTAACCTAACCCTTATGTGCTAAAAGGATAAATATCAAACAGAGGAAGTTAATAAAGGCCTGTCACCTTCAGAGGTCTGGGTAAATAAAGACCTCTCTAAATCTAGGGGCAAATGCACAAAGTTGGCAACACTTCAGTCTCTAAACACCCCCTTATCTAAACTGTGCCAGTCAAATATCAACCCACCATGATGTCACGCATTGGCTTGTGAACTGCCATTTTGAAGCCTCCAGTTTATAATTTGGCCATCTTGATTTTTTATTTTTTTTTTAAACCAGATGAAACCATATTTGGGGGAAAAGATGGATCTGAGGAGGAGTGAGGGGTCAATCAGAAAGTAGCCACATCCTAATTCATCCCCTGCTTTAAGGTCTATTTTCCTCTAAATTGAAACTATAGACTGAGACCATAAACTCATTAGGAAAACATTTACTGAGCTAATAAATCAAGGGAGAAGTAGGGACATTTTCCCATAGACTTCAATACAATCTGACTTCTTTAACAACCAGTGGAGTCGCCCCCTGATGGTCATTAGAGAGAATGAAGGTTTAAGGCTCTTCAGCATTGGCTTCACTTTATTCAGTCACGTGGCATTTGGCAGACCAGTGGTGGAAATATAATCACTCAGTCAGTCATGAACATTTGCAATTATATCTCCACTCCTGTGGACAAGCCAAAAATAAGGCCCAACATCTAATGAATTGATCCTGGAGAACAATGGAGTTCTGTGGCACAGAGGAATAAATTATGCTATACAGGTGATACTTATTAGGATCAATACATTGTTGATTTTGGTCTTTTTGTAGACTAAAAAAAAAAAAGAGAACAGTGTGAATAATTGTTGGTTGAGGACTATTTATTTTCAGCTGCTAATTACTATATATTTTGGTCTCTTGTATTTCCAGCTTCAGGACAGTGTGAGTCACACCACAGTGTTTGTGTTCTTGGTGATGAAGGAACATGTCACCCAGTGTAACACTGTGGCTCATTGATGTGTTTTTAATAGTTTTAGGAAACAGTGGAGCTCTATGGCAGAGAGGAACAAGAAGCATCAGACCTCGATTACACAAACGATACTTGTTATCGGGATCAGTTCATTATCGTCTAAGGCCTTATGTTTTAAACTCTGCAGCATAGACAGTGACACTGAGCTGCAGGAGCAAAAAGAGTGGCAGCCAGTGTCAGTTCATAATAGTCTGACATTTTCCTGAATGACAGTCAATAAACCGCTGGTGAAAGAGCCTTTGACATGAAAACGTTCAAGGGCACTGTGACTGACAGCAATATTCACTATTCACATTCCCCTCTATATCCAGTTTCACATCACAGCTTCTCAGGTAACACATGACACTGACATGCAGGGATCATACTCTGTGCCGTCACATGTGTTGTATACCATTTGGTGTTTGTGTGGGTTCGTGATGACGATGAGTGAGTTAAAGTATTGAAACAGTGTGGTGCAGTTTAAGGCAAAAGATGTCTCACATTTGCTCCCTGGGGCCATACTATTTTGGCCGTCTTAATTCCAGCAGTATGTACATAACACATACACCAAATGCCTTGTGCATAGCAAAATACTTATCTTTCAGTGTTGCTAGGTGGAAGCATGTTCTATTTGGATGTGTGGTTGTCTGTAGTCAAGCAGCAACATTTACTGTTTTGGAATATTTTTTCGACCAGAATGTGGGGCCTCGAGGCTCAGTCCTCTCCTTTTCATCATATGACTGAATGAGCTCTCAGCACTCTGTTTTGGTGTGTCCCCCCCCCCCCGTTTCTCTCTCTGTCTTTTTTCACTGACTGTACATTTGGCTGTTTACTTCCACAGAAGAAGCAAAGCGAGGAAACACTTCCAGATACAGCCGTATGGGCGTAACCAACACTCAGGGGATAGCTGACGTGTGCAAACACGTCCTGTCAGAGAACAGTAAGATCCCAGGTGATGTTCTTGGACAAACACATGACTCACTCAAGCCCACATAATGTGTCCCTACGCTACTTCAAAAATAAGAATTTAAACAATGAGTAAATAATTTAAAGTATCTCTGCTTTTGTTGAGAGAATCACAGATGAAGTCTAAATATGAAGGCCCCACAAAAGTAACAGGAATTGTAACAGCCGCTGCACTATTTCGTGTCACGCTGATGTCACTCTGCCAGGCTTTTCCATGATCTGAATTCAGCTCTAAGTTCAAGAGGATATGCAGGCAGTAAAAAAAAATCCACAAGCCACATGCTTGTGTTTGTTCCTGCTCAGCATACGCCCGGTTCCACGGCCTGAATCTGGCCAGCGTACACCACGATTGTCAGATGCTACTTCTACATGTGGACCAATTCCAAACTTTCCAGCTGTCAGCCAACATGGACAGAATCTGCCCTGATGTAGAAATATGTGGACCAGACTTGGGTCCGGGGAAAATTCAGAAGCCTAAAATCTGTTTCAAGTCGGCAACACCCAATGTATATTATATTATAATATATTATAATATATTTCATGAATGTAACAAAGCAACAATTTTTCATTTCTTTGTATTAAATTCATGACAGCGGGGAAAGAGTTGCAGGAAAATCCTCTGGTACCTAGGAAATGACGCTCTGTTTAAAGAAGCAGCAGTAGCAGCTTGTTTGAAACAAGTAAAAGAACATCAGCCTTACTTAGATGCTCAGTCCTCTGACGACTTGCTGGTGAGATCCAATCTGTGAATTATCAAAGAGATTTGAGGCTGGAGCTGTTATCATCAAGATTTTAACACACAACAACAAAACACTCACAAAATGCAAGGTGATGATCGACTTCACCGGCACTGTGTGGGTGTAGTTTAATCAGATTTCATGTGGCCTGGGAGCATAACAAGCAGTCTCACAACATGTCATTACATTTGATCCAAATGTTGTTTTCATCACCACGGTCAAAAAAGATTTGAAATGAAGACTCTACATGGGACTCTTCAATCTGTTAGTGCACCGTGGGATACAAAGTGATCTCAGAGCTAAAAGAGGATTAAACGTTTGATCAGTTAGAGGGAAAAAAAAATCAATTAGTCAACAATATAGTATATAATATATACTATATTGTATATATTGCAGAATACAGACACTATATTGTATATACTATACAATATAGTGTCTGTATTCTGCAGTTCGACAAGATGTCAATCAACCATTTTTTTTTGCTGTAATGAGGAGCTGTTGCTCTGGCCAGACGCTGAAACCCGTCTTGGGTTTCCTCCCAACGTGCTCCTCATTAATCCCCGGGAGAAAAAAAATCTAACCAGATTCCAGTTAGTTCACCCGCATGTCTGCAAACAATTAAACAATCAAAAAGAGCCGTTCCTGGAGGAAGTCAGCCTATTATTCTGAATTACAGTTTGAGAGACTGTATTTCTTTGTCTTCTTTCATTGGACGTGTGTCCCATGTGTCCCTGATCAGCACGCCTCTCGAGCTCACCTTTTACTTTGACATCTTCTTCCTTTTTTAAAGGCAAACATGGAGGTTTCCAAATAATCTGACAAAATCTATGTTAAGGATTTTCAACATTGTTACATCATGTACGGTTCTGATTAAACTGCTCACTGGAAAGGGTTTTTTTTTTTTTTTTTTTTTTTTCTTGAACCTGCAGCATATGACCAGAGATGTGTAGCTTACCGGAAAACAGCAGGATATCCCAAGAGCATCAGGAAGGACATCCGCGAAACTAATCAACCCAAAACCACAGAGCCCCTTAAGTGGCCGGATTCACATATCCTTACGCATGGGATCACCCCCGCCATATCCTGTATCTAATAGGTACAAAGTCCACTAATCAGGCTTAAGGCTGTCTTTATTGACCGTGAATTAATTCCAAGGACCCCCACAAATGACTTGAACGAGATGGATGTTTAAGGCTTAATGACAAGCAATTAATCTGTCTAAGAGCTTCCTTTCTCAAAGTGAGATGGTGACCCACTTTTTTTTTTTTTTTTTTTTTTAGATTTATCTTTTCATCTCACGTCATCAGGTTTTTCAATTTGCGCTGTATTATCCGCACTCCCATCAGCCTCGGATGAACTTTGTGTTTTGAGCTAATTAGCAAACGTCAACATGTGAACACGCTAAACCAAATGGGTGGACACAGAGCCTCATTCAGCAAATGTCTCATCCAGGAGGTCCCGTAGAAAAGGAGGCGGCTGCATGTTTCTCTTCATCGGCGAAGGGCGGTTAACCACACATATATTCACAACACCAACCTGCAGGTTTGAGTGTGA
The DNA here is from genome assembly GCA_038496675.1 of Rachycentron canadum. Classification (NCBI taxonomy): domain Eukaryota; kingdom Metazoa; phylum Chordata; class Actinopteri; order Carangiformes; family Rachycentridae; genus Rachycentron; species Rachycentron canadum. The sequence continues at coordinate 22,736,011 of CM076658.1, forward strand.
AATGGGCTCATCGCTGCCTCTTGTGGCTGTTGGTTGAAGAGTATTCACTCCAACCGACAGAGCACCAGTGGGTGTTTTAGACCTCTCGAGCCTCTGGGGGCAGTAATGAGCCTGTTACAGTTTGGTGCACCACAATGAAAATGCTACACTTGAAAATTGACGTGGATAAGCAACAATAAGATGTTTTTTTGCTGTATCAGAAGTGTACTTTTCAGTTTTTCAAGGAGTCTTGTTTTGAAACGTGGAAATATAAGAGAATATATTATATATATATA
>CM076658.1:22752213-22782872 GCA_038496675.1 Rachycentron canadum
GGGGGGGGGGGGGGTGTAGAACAGCACATGATGGCTAATGGGTGACGGCTTTGATCATGCTCCCAAACAAACGGCCAGATAAAAAGGGTAATCAACACCTCTGGCCACAAGTCCAAATTTGCTCCTGTCAGTGTGTATAAATTACCCAGCATTAAAGACGAACATTTGGCATTGTTACACTGCTTGGGGACCGGGCGGTGACACGTGAAGGGCGTAGCCTGCGTTGGGAGTTTTTAGTTTACGCTGGCAGGAGCGCCACAGCAGGATGGGCTGCATTTTCTGGCTTTTCGACCTTGTAGCTGGGAGCTTGTTGGGATCAGTGGGTGCCAAAGAGTGAGCAAGATGATGACCATGACTAAAAAATGTGTGTGTGTGTGTGTGTATGCGTGTGTGTGTGTGTGAAGGGGGGGGGGGGGTTTAGACCTTGTTCTCTGAGTCGTGACCTTTGTTCTCTGTGTGGTTTATGTCTCCCTGTGGACAGTCTCCCAGGCAGCGCTGCTCCTGCCAAGTGAGAGAATCCCTCAGGCTGAATGTCCACTCTCTCGCTCAGTGTTTACAACAGACCAAATTCCCCACCTTCATATACAATAGCATGTCTTGCATTTAGTAAGTGATGCACGCACAGAGAGTCAATGTATGTGTACTGACCAGCCGTCTGAAAAAGCTTTAGCACAAGCCAGGAGAGGCTTACAAGTGTCTATCGCTGCTATGGTGGGATGCAAATAATATGCTTGTAACAGCATATGTTATCACAAAAGGCACACAAGGAGGTCAAGACACATGAGAAGAGCAAACTGACTGTATATCCAGAACATGGACTGTGTATAGAAGTGGACGTTGACTCCTGGTCTGAAAAGTAAAGTCAATGCTGAAGAGCCTTAAACCTGCTTCTCTCTAATGACCATCAGGGGGCGACTCCACTGGTTGTTAAAGAAGTCAGATTGTATTGACGTCTATGGGAAAATGTCTCAGTCTCTAGTTTCAAGTCTTCAATACAACAAAATGTTCATTTTTTAAATGATGGTCCATTTAGAGGAAAATAGACCAGAAAGCAGGGGATGTAAAGCAGACTGAACCACCCAATCAGGATAGAGTACGGAGCAGGTCAGCTCCACCCCTCAATCCTCCTCAGCTCCACCTTCTCCTCCAAATATGGTCAAATTACAAACTGGAGTCATCAAAACAGCAGCTCACAAACCAGTGGGTAACGTCACAGTGGGTTGACAACTGTTAATTGTTTTTGCATTTGTGTAAATTGCGACAGTAATTTCTCTGACAATTATTCAGTATTGAGTATTATAGTTTGGTATTTTACTTTTTCTTTTCTTTTCTTTTCTTTTCTTTTCTTTTCTTTTCTTTTTTCTATAAACAACTGAAGGCTTTAGCTGCAGAAACACCAACACTGATGTCAAAGAGTGAAGAATGAAAGTTGAAAGAGATGACGACGAATAGAGTAAAAGTGAAGAGATTTTTAAATGCAGTGCAATTAGACCTGACAGAGCTGTAGACTTCTCCTTTACTGATGAAATACGAAATGTGTGTGTGGCCTCTGGCTGATACATCCACCACGGATGGAACATAAACAGAAATACCTTTTGTGTTGCTGTCCTACGTGACATGAACAAATGTTGGACTAAATAAAAAATCAAAACGGCACTTCAGTCTGATCATCACAACACGCGCCGCACTTGTTATTGATCTGAGGGAGCGACGTTGACTGAAATCATTTTATTTGGAGAGAGATGTTGACGATTATCTGTCATCAGCAAAACAAAAGTTTTCCATATACACCCACTGTACACCCTAAACAATTGAAAAAATAAAAAAGTGTTCAAACACTTGTGATAAAATTCCTTTGTAGGTAAAAAAAAAAAAGATGAGAAGAAGGAAGTCCAGCATAAACCCCTTTAGAGCTACTGTACTGTGCTGTGGAGAGCATGAATGAGCATGCCCTCACTTTTATCTTTTTGGGATTATGTAACTGACCTGCTTCAGTGCAAAGCCATACACTAGATTACAGTGTTCTACGTGTCACAACCTTTGCAGATGTTAAGAAGAGTTGGGTGTAAATAACTGAGTGGTTGCATTTAAGATTATGGGTAGAGCTGTGTGTGTGTGTGTGTGTGTGCGTCTGTTAATGCCTCATTTAAATAAAATTTATTTGCATGTTTACAGACACAGCAGGTCATAACTGGTTTCAGGAATGTGACAAAATGTAATGTTGCTAACATGCTAACATCCTTATTGTGGTGTCGTTTGATCATAATTGGACGCTGATGAAATGAGTTGCTGTGATCTTAAGTGGGTGGAGAAATGGTCTGCTTTGTTGTTTAGTCAGCTTTAATGCATTTGGCTGTGTCACATTTAATCATACTCAAATGTAGCCTGTACACTATATATTGAGTTTGAAATGTTGTATCAATGCCATAATGACCATATATAATTATTGTATATTGAATGTGTAATAGTATTAAAAAAACAGAAAGAAATCTGAAAAAAAAAAAAAAACGCTATTAGAGATTGGAATAATTTCATATATTGACATATATGTCTAGCCCATAGGTTCCATTAATGTATACACTTCACAATGTCTGTCAATATATGTTGATATTAAAAAGTCTGAGAGAACTTTACCAGAATGTAAGATAGGCATGTTTAAAATTCATGAAAAATTAATCATATATAAGAATATTTATTATATTATATTTATTTATTATATTTATATTATATATTTATTATAAATATATTATATTTATTTTAGTTTTCACATATATGGTCACAAAAAGGTAATGCCATCTAAAAATTAATCTGATAAATATTGTTAATAGATGCACATATACAAATTTGAATATGGCTATTTCATATATGTTATAAAATAATGTCTTGATATATCCAGAGAATGTATATATGAGATAATCGTATATCCCCTGACAGATGACATACATGACAACAACATTCTTTTTAGAGGGACATTTACATCACTTTTCTGCTGTATGGATAATGCTGTGGCTCAGGAGGTAGTGCAGGTCATCCACTACTCAGAAGGTCAGTGGTTTGCTGCAGTCCACATGTCGAAGTGCCCTTGAGCACGATACTGAAGCCCAAATTGCCTATGGTGGTTGTTCTATCAGTGTATGTGTGGTTGTGTATGGTAGAAGCGTAATATGTGTGTGAATGTGTGACTGTGGCCTTCATTGTAAAACGCATTGTGTGGTCAGTAAGATTAGAAAACTCATTTACCATTTACAGTGATTACAGTATGTGTCCGTTGGTGAGTTCCTGCCCCACACTGATGTATCCATTGTGTTACCGCCTTGTCTACATTTGGGCGTCAAATGCTTGAGTGTGACATTTCTCATGGGCCTTGGATAACACACAAGTTATTGTTTTTCTATTGCAACACTCCTATGAACCTACTCATCTATTACACAGTTTATAGTTTACAGGAAAAATAAATTCCCACCCTCAGCTGCCGGTTAATACATCACATCATTACAAGAGAAAGTAAAGTGTTGCCTAAGCGTGTTCCAGTCAACTCCTCTGTTTAAATCACAGGCCCTAATGTTTGGGTTAGAGATTGTAATTTTGTAATGGCTGTTTACATAGCTTTAGGGCTGGCACACAGACAGTGAGAGCAAGTTGAGAACACCTCACGCACTGCCCTTAAGCTGGACGGAAACAGTGTACGCACTCATATATACATTCAGAAGTTCAACTATTTCAAGTGTTTGTGCTGATATTAGAAATTTCTATTACTGATGCTTTTATATGTTAGACATTTTTGCTTCCTTCAGGGATTTTCCTTTCCTTTCCCTCTGTTGCACACAAAGTGTCACAGATCTCCTCACATTTCATGTGGAGATGAATGTGCTGTGAAATTGACTTTCAGTGATGGACCTTAACTAAGTAGAATATGTTTCAGTTCAAGGACAGAACTTTACTGACTGTTGACTCCACGCCACAAACACAACCACATCTGTGGATAGTGACTATTTACTACAAATTACTGAAAATTCTAGGTTTATAGTACAGCTATGCTACAACAAATTCCCATAAAAACTAAGCAAGGGAATAAGATGGATTCATGGATTGTATATTTACACTTTCATTTTCACAAAGAAACCTACAGCAGCAAACATGAACTTATGCAGACTGTATGGTAAGTCATTTATATGTATGTGTTTTTTGATAAACTTGCATTTAGTGTATAAATTCAATGTACATTATTCACATACATTGTCACATATTGTATCATCATATATAATATTATATAATAACATAAAAATTCCTGTAAACATGTTTAATACATCTTTATGTACAAATATCACTATGGGTATTTCATAGAAGTTGAGATATTTATCCATATATTATTTAAAACAACTGTGACTGTCCTACGGACCCACCATGGGATCACTAAGTACACAGAGTAGGATACAAACTCAACACAACAGCAAGTGTGTTTTTACCTGCTTTTGACTATTTGATCAGTCAGGGGATTTTTCCCTGATCTTTCCAGTGTCATGCGCTGACTTACCAAATGACTTGCATTGACCTCTGGACAGATTACAGTCAGAAGAGGATTGATTGCAGATCAGTTTCTGCCCTGTGGTCAGGTCATTTTAACCAAACAAAAAAATGTTGTGTGTATGTTATGTAGTCTGGTATTGGTTAAATTTTGTTTTGACACGATACAAAATCAGTTGTATTGACAAGGCCTGCGGGAGGAACAACTAAAAAAAGAAAAAAAAAAAGCTTTTTTGATATTATGAAATATAATGCAAACAGCATATATATTGAATATTGTGACAGCATTACTGTGATATTCTATATTACTGAATAGTACTTGTATTATTGTTGAACTGCTCAAGTACATTTTGAAACTTAACTGACTGTTTAGCCAAATTTTCTCTTTGTATAGAGGAAGAGGAAGAGAAAACTTGTATTGTAAATCCTTTTGTGATTGATCTTAGGAAATAGTCTGATATGAGATACTGGGTTTTTGAATTTCACTAGCTGATAACTGTAATCATCCAAATTAAAACAAAACGAAACAAAAAATCACTTGAAATATTTGACTCGAATCTAGAATATATGAAAGTTTCACTTTTTGTATTAAATGACAAAAAAAAAGAACTTTTACACAATCTTTGGAGACGCACATTGCGGTTCAGCTGAAGATACCTTTCTGTTCGCCGAGAAGAAGTGATCTTTTCTTTTCTTTTCTTTTTTTTTGATCAAGGACCTGTGGAAGTTTCGGGATGGGATGTAGATAACCATGTCTATTTGTGGTAGCAGGCTGAGAAACACACTGCCAACACTGTTGGCAAGTTTACATGATTTGCTATACAAATTAGCTATACAATGCAAATTTAAAAATCATCCCAAAAAAAATGATATTCTCATTTTATTAAGAAGAAAATGTATCAAACATGTTTGCTGCTTTTATTTTAACACTGAATTCATGCGTTTACATTCAACTCTGCTGGACACAGCGTGATGCTTAAATTCTGTTGCCATAGTTACATAGGACCTTCATTTAAAACAATGCTTTATATAAAATGCAGGAATTTTATTTATTGCTTCTGAATGAAAACTAACAACTAACAATGCTCAAGTAAATAAAAAGTTACGTAAATAACAACTATCGAGAGAAACAACAGTGTGTGTCATGGTAATGAAGGAACAAGTCATTATGTTGCTAACTGATGTGTTTTTAAGTAGTTTTGGGACAATGAATAAGGTAAATCAGTTAATTGTTGGTTTTACACGATCCTGTCAAAACATCAGGGTGAGGTTTTCTTCACCGTGGTGCAGATTAAACTAACAGCAACGTAAGCAATGTAAATGTGTTCCACCCTAAATGTTAACATATTTTACATGCAGCGGCATGTTACTCGAGCAATGGAAATGATTTGAATTATTGCAGAGTAAAACAAACACTATTTGATGCTTTGTCAGCTGTTTTTTTTTTTTTGTTGTGTTTTGTTTTGTTGTGTTTTTTTTTACAGTTTTATGAATCTTTCTATTGAGCTCTAGCACAGAGGAAGGATTTTAACTCACATTCACATTCAGTACATATGGTTGAAGACAAAAAAAAATATCCCAAATAAAGACTGCTTCAGATGCTTCAGATAAATGGTATCCTTCCTCCTTTATCCTCCAGTCTGTAGTAAGGAATTATGGCCAGTTTAAAATCAGACATGTTATCATCATCTAATAACAGAGTAGCTCATGTGAAGCTGCTTTAAGGCCAAAGCTAGACAGAGACTGCTGCGTACTGGGCACAACCTCAAATTAAAGATAATCCCTAAATGTTATTTCATAAGATTCCCCTTTCAGGAGCCTGGCATACTGTTTGGGCTCTGCCACATCATCCCACACCAAGTGAATAAACTATCTATTATTCTGCAGGCAGTTTATTTTAAGTCCAGCAGGTAACTGACAATGGTTGCTTTGTGAAATACATTCAAGGCAGCTATATCTAGAAAATAGATGGTTGTGTCTCAGGTTTCCTTCTGGGGGCAAACAGTCAAAGATACTTAACCTGAGATCACTCACAGCGTGTCATCACCAGACTGGAAAAAGTGTGTGTTGCAAAAATAGTCTGCAAGTCGATTTAGGATCAATTCATTATTTGTTAATTTAAGGTTTGACTCACTCGCACTCCAGGAAGTCATCAAACAGTCAGTCATCATGCTGTCTGGAGGACACACTGCTTCATTCACACACGCAAAACCACATACACACATACACACATACACGCACATACACACAATTCACACTCAATAAGTTCCCCAACCTGACAGTTAAAGTCACGTGTCCCCACACTCTGATTCGACCTTCAGGAGCATCTCTTGTAGCCCCCTATGGCGATGGGCATACCGGGCCTTTGCTGTCATAGTTACAATAATAAACATTTGGTTAAGCTTGTGCTTGCAGTTTAAGCACAAACATACATGGATATATTTCAGGAAAGATCAGGATTTAGTTTAAAAGAAATTAGTACTTCCAAAACGCTAGCGAATGGTTGTTGCCATGGTTATAAACATGCAGTTAAGGTTATCAATAAAAGAAACAATGACAACAGTTGGTTTCAAATGGGAAACAAATAGCAGTCCCCCGTCTCATGGCCCAACCGTCCACGTTAACAGCTGACGTCCTCCTCTGCTCCTGTTATAATTACAATAAAACATAGCTGTGGGTCATAATCATAGACTGTCTGTAAAAGTGGACGTAGACTCCAGAGCTGTAATATGAAGCCTTAAACTTCATTCTATCTACTGAAATCTAGCTCCATGGGTTGTAGCAGATTGTACTGAAGTCTATGGGAAAATGGCCCTACTTTGCACATGATTTATTACCTCAGTAAACGTTTTGCTAATACCCTAATGAGCCCCTTATTGTATGTGTGCAATGTGCACACCTAGTGTAGCGGTTAGCACTGGGTGTGCTGGGTGTAAGACATGTACAATATGTTAACTAGTGACTCTAAATTCCCCTTAGGTGTGAATGTGTGTGAATGGTTGTTTGTCTCTATATGTCATCTCTGTGATAAACTGGCGGCCGCAATGTCAGCTGGGATTGACCCTATAAAGATAAACGCTATGGATGACAGGATATCATATGGATAGGATATCATAGGATATGGATGATTAAACTGGTCATCTTTAAACGATCTTCATAACTCCAATAATATTGGGGTGGGACACTGTGGTTTATCAGCTTATGTTTTCTGAAATGGTCTGATTTTGATCATTTGATCACATATCAATGAATGATATACACTAAAAGTGATGGGCCTAGTGTGTTCTGTTTACACTGACTGATATAACCCAGTGCTAAACTTATTGAAGACAATTCATTACCTTTATTGATTTAGTCACCTTTTGTACAAATCACAGTAACTGGCTTGAATTCCAGGTTGGTGTTTCACTGCAGGATTTTAATGACATTGACCTGATAACAGGTTCAGGCTTTTAGAAAGTGTTTATTTGTTTTTTGTTTTTTTTTTTTTGAAAGGAAGAAGACTGATCTGAGTTCAGTCCAGAGCTGGACTCAAGACGTGATTAGTCAAATTGGATCTATTCCTTGGCAAACTGCTATAGGTTCACTGACTGTGCAGAGCAATGTGAAGTCCTTTCCTCACACTGAAGGTACCATGATGCATGAACAGGAAGCAAGACAAAACAGTGCTCGCCAACCAGATCTGGCGACCTGTTTTAGCCAGGGACGCAACAATTGGACAAAATCGTTCCAACACGTATCTCCCCTCGAACCACAAATTGTGTAAATAAGCCTCAGAGTTGTTGGTAGAAGGAATGCATTTGTATTTTGGACAGAGAAACACTAGCTGTGGTCCATTCCAAATGAAACTTTGGGCTCAGTATACCCCACGAGTCAGGACTGTGCACTTCAACATGTGGGTAGATGCCAGCTGTTATCCTCTGGTTTGGGCTGACAACCAATCCAGACAAATTTTCTGTTCCCCCAGAATTGATCCAGATGTAAATGTTGCATCTGACCATCATGCTGTATACGGGCCAGACCAGAAGAAATACAAGCATGTGGCCCAAGTATAGGCCAGATATATCCTGCTATCTGGGTTGTCTCCACACTTTATACCAAAATGTGTTAACCGTGTCCTGATTCCAACTCCACGACATCCTGACAGGAATTCAGGACACTAAAGGTCTTTCTAGCCCCGCCTTTTAGAGCAACAAATATAAGAGTTTTCTGACTTCATGGCTGACAAAGACAAATATGGTATGAAATATGATTTTATTTGGTGCAGGCATAAAACAACTTAGAATTAGGGGTAGAACATGGTGTAGGTTTAATTACTTGTGAAGTTAGGAAACCTTTACTGCTATGGTTACAGTAACAACCACCTGGACAAGGTTAGGGAAATATTGTTATCATTGAGTGATGGTGGGAGCTCTCTCTGGTGTTAGTCTGAAGTTGTCCCATCCATCCTTCCTGATCTCTTCCCACTATAATAACATGAACTACTTCCTGATTTATTCCTAACCCTAACCTATCACCAGACACTACCATTACTCTTGGGCCGACAGTCTCCCAGCCCTGTACCTAACCCTTCCTTCAAAGGATTGGTTTGTCTTGTTGCTCAAGAGGTGCATGCATTGTTCAAACCACTCAAAATACACTACTACCTATTTTGCATTAGTGCATCACAATAAATCTGCAAAAGCAAAGGTCCAAAATAAAATAGATAATCCTGTGAAATCTGAGAGAATCATTTCCAGGAAAAAGGTCATCAGGGTGACACCCAGGAAAGGAAGCTTGTCTGACCTTTCTCATGCAGAACTGTTGACACAAGACACTGAAGCACACCGTGTCATTGTATAATAGCATGACACAGTTTATGACTTATGCCACCACATCACACCTCCCATGGGAGCCACAGTGTGTCTGTCCGGAGCTGAGATTTATTCCTCATCCCCTCAGGAGGGATCACACACAGTCCAGTCCAGCCTCAATGCAGGTGTGCGACCGTCTCAGGCCAAACACATTTCCTGCATGCCCCCCTCCCCTAAGCCTCCTCTCTGTCTGTCTCCCTTCCTCATCAGATCCCCATGGAGCAGATTTGTAACTGTCCATTACGCAGCAGGATTACAGGGTCCCGCCTGCTGATCCCTGTAAAGCCTTCACTGGCCACTGCCTGCCTTCAGGCTGCAGACGCCTCGGGATGTTACTTCGAGGGGTCAGCTGTCACAAAAACCATCAACACTTCAGGGAAATGTGCTATGTGCTGACTTGATTTCAGTCATATATTAACATGAAGGTGGGTAACTCACTGTAGCCAATGGGATTTAAGACGGGTGCCTCTACATGTGGCGCCTTATCTATCAAAACAAAGTAGTACTTTATTTGAAGGTTCGAAGTAATAGATTGATCAGTGATCAGTTCATGAATGTCTTTCGTTGCTCTTCTAAATGTCTAATTTCAAGTTGCTCATAACAATACCAATGACTGTCCTCTATATACTGTAATGAAGGCAGAAGTACAGTCAAATCATGTTCCAAAAAGATAGTACAAGGGTTGGGGTTAGCAAAGCATGTGTCTGACTGAAGGTTGGGCTATATCCATTGTGTCAGACAAATCCTGCTGGGCAGTGAACTAGAATTTTACGTTGCAGTTTCAAATCCCACTAGGTTTGTGTTGCTTTAATTTTGGGGGGTTGGCTAGTCAGTGAGTTGGGTTTATTGGACCACAACTTGATCTCTGTGTGTATAGTGGATTGCTGTAGAACTGGATAACATAACAGGGCTCCAGTGGAGGAAGGCAGTTAGCTTCAGCAAAAAGTGCTATTGTGCTTGCAGGTAATTTCAAAGTGGTTTTAATTCTATTTTCTGTTTTCTTGCTCTTACTAATTGTGCTGCAGTGAGATGTGTGGAAGCCACAGTATTAGACCGCCGTCTAACACTTTTTCCCACCACATGTAGGCAGCTTTGCAGTTGTCTAAAGACACTTGTGGATTACCATCTCTCATTAAAGTGAAACATGAAATTCCTTGATTGAAGCAGAACAGAAAGCCCACATTTGTGTAATGTGTCCACTTGTGTTCTCAAGGACAACTACTTCTCCATCCTGTTTATCTGTCACATACTCAGACACTGGTCTAAATGATTTTCCTGGGCTGTTTGCATTTCACAGACTGTCAACTTGAGCTCCTTGAGATGTTCTGTGACACCAGTGTTTCTTTTGGAAGCACCTCTAAGTCATTTTTCACTTGCAGGCAGTGATGCATGTACATGATCCAGATTTAAAGCCATTTCAGGCATTTCAGCAGGGAGAAAAATCTATTCCTTAACAGGAAATTTCTATGCTGTGCTATCAGAAGCCTATTCAGACCTCTGCTCAGTGTGTCTTCTGTCTGCTTATTCCTCTGCCTCCTTTAGTAATAATGATACACGTAACAAAAGTAATAACACATAAAAGTAATTTGTTATTTCTTATGGGGGTGAGGAAGTGCTTAGGAAGTGCTCCTCTGCTTCCTGAGTAGCCGTGAAGCCGCAAAGTCCTGAGCTCTGAATTGGCATCAGTACATGGTCCAGGCACCTGCCAGGTTTATACCCAGTTTTGTTTTTTTGTTTTTTTAAATTCCACCTTCAGTCACTGTAGTATCGGCCAGCAACAGTCTCGCGGATGAGTGCGTGGAAAGCATAGGTTTGTTTTGTCTCTAAAAATGTGTCAGTGACAGCATTCCTCCAGAGATTTAGGCTCTAATACCTGTTCACCCCAAAGTTAGCAAGTATAAACAGGTTTTTTTAAACACGAATTTTAGAAGGCAATTGGCCCCTTTCCTGCTGTCAGACGAGTTTGCCTTTCTGTTTGGAGCGATGTCATCACCTGACCACGGAGCAAATATCATGCCATAAACAGGGCTGTTCGGGCATTATAGTACAGCTTCTCTACTATCGATGTGTCCCTTCTCTATAGTTTCTATAGTCTGTTTTTATGTATTCTATTGATGTCTCATTCTTTAATAAGACAAAAGTAGATCTTATCTGATTGATCACTGGAAAAACTGATTTCTAATATAATCTGTAGCTGCAGCTCTAAATGTGAGGAACAGAAACAGAAGCTATCAGCAGCCCTTCATCCAACATTATGCAGAACAACATATTCTCTTTTACCTGAGTTTCTGCTTCACTGGAAAGTTTCAGACTTTTGTTAAGTCAAGCAGATTGATTAAGAAGGGACCTCATGATGGACCCATAGCCCCAAGGACCCGTTCCTTGTGAAACACTAAAATATCACTTAGGAGCCCTCACATGTCTTCATGTGCACACCGAACAAACAGCCATCGATTAGTGGATTCAGGTGCACTAATTCAAGCGTAGAACAATGTGGGTACTCGAGTGATAATAGCCGCTGATCTTCAAAGTGGCTCAGCAGTTTGATTCTTCAGGCCGTACTTTGCCTGTGTCACAACATGGGGAGGCAAAGTGAGGACTCCCAGCTGGATCTGACAACCTGTGGAATCAAGACAAAACCCATAAGAAGGGGATGAAAGAGGGGTTTAAGCCCTTCCACTGAATGTTCATACACAATGCGTACGAGGGTCTAAAGTGAGTGTCAGATGTGGGTAATGAGGGTGGGTCATTATACTGCCCTCAACCTGGGGCAAACATTGTCCATACACTTCAGAGCTCCATGTTTGGAGCAGGGATGGAGGATGATACACACATGAGAGATGTAGATGTGTAGATGTAGCTGAGGGGGAGGGGGAGGGACAGGATGTTAGATGAACTGGGAACGGGTGAAGATTAATCATGACAGAAACAGAAAAATGAACAGTTGTTAAGAGTTTAATATGGAATAATATCAATAATATGAAATAGGCTCTTTGTGGTTGTTTCTGCTCTGTGTGAGGTTTTTATTTTCTCTATCTTGCTGTTTTGTGACTCTTTTTATTTGAGTTTTGTTTTTCATCTCTTCGACATCTTTATGTGAGTCTTTGTAGTCAGTTTTTGTCTTTTTGTGGTTATTTTGCATCTTTGTTCTTGTTGTTGTCTTATTCTTGAATCTTGTTCTAGTTGTTTGCATATCTTTTGTTTACACCAGGTTCTTCCAGCTCCTCAGTTCTTCTTTAGATTGATGTTGTCTTTTATTTCTGTCTCTGTCCAGCTGATCCCACTCTGCCTCTATAATATTCAGGTCTGGACTGTGTGGAGGTCAGTCCATGACTGTCAGTGTTTTATCGGCTGTTTTTCTCTCTATAAGATTTTACTTCATTAGCAGTGAGCTTGGGATCATTATCATGCTGAAAAATAAAACAATTCCCAATCAGACTCTTTCCAGGAGGAATGACACAATGAATTAAAACCTGTCTGTACTTTTCAGCATCATGATCCCATCGATTCAGACAATATCACCAACACCACTGGTAGAAATGCAGCTACAAACCAGGACAGAGCCTCCACCATGTTTCACTGAAGGCCACAAGCATCATTCTTCATCTCTCTCCAACTCTTCTTCTCACATATTGTCCACAATTGGACCCAAACATTTCAAACTTGGATTCTTCACTCCATAATGCTCTTTTCCACTGAGCTTCATTCCAGTCTTTGTGAGCTTTAGCATATTTTAGCCTTTTCACCCTGTTCCCCTTCTTAAAAAGTGGTTTCTTGGCTGCTGCCCTTCCACAAAGCTCATTCCTGATCAAGCTTCTTCTTCTGACTATAGAAGGTCAACTTCTCTTCATCCTGATGAAGCTGCCAGATGCTGAGCCAGGTCTTTGCTGGACTTCTTCTTCTCTCAAAGAAGAAACTCTGAGAAACTTCTCATCAGGTTTTGAAAGTTTTCTTGTCCTCACAGTCCTTTTTTTGTCCTTGACCTCTCCTGGTTCTTCAAATGTCTTTATAACAGCTTGAACACCACATCTTAAGTATCCAGTTTGTTTGCTGTTTTCCCTTTGACAGTGGCCTTGACACTAAATTAGGATTTTATGTCAAATTGTGATCTTTGTCATTTTGACTGGAATGACTGAAAGTTGGTCCTCTACATATCAGCAGCTTCCAATGAGTTAACCTCATACAACATGTGTCTGTGATGTTCAAGCTTGTCCTGATCAAACCTGGAGTAATGGACCTTATTCACAGCATCATTTTAACATGAAATAGTCAAATACAAATGCAGGTGTTAATGACATTAATTATGGCTCCGTTCCATTTAGTTTTAAGAGCCAGGTTCCTGCTGTTGCTCAAGTGTAAGAGGGGGTCACACTGGAAACTCCACACTTTGACCTATAGAAGCTTTTTTTTCCATTTTTTTTTCAATCATTTAATCCTGCTACACATTTCCTGTGTTTTCTAGTTGTATTCTAATAAAGAGACTGAGAAATAATTATATATGTTTATCATATCACTAATAAAACAACAAATCTAAGGGTGGCCTAAGAGTTTTGCACAGTACTATATATATATACAGTACTGTGCATCATATCTTATATTCCCTCTGATTATAAAGACCAATAATGAAGATTGCTTTCATACACTTAAGACATGGGACGTCTACATATTAGTTGTATTGTATGGCATTGTGCGTTACAGCTGGCTGCCCATCCACCCTATTCAGACTTGTAAAAAAGACTCTGATGTTTTTGAAGCCATCACCGGCTCAACAGGCAGTGATTCTGCCTTTCATTTGAAGGCAGGGAAACCTCAGCAAACACAAGCTTGATTGATGACCTGCTCTTATTGATACAGTCCCTCACATGTGGTTTGGCCATTGTAGCACATGTGGTTAACCAATAAAGAACAGATCTAGGTTAGATGCAAAGAGGACATGTAGATTATAGGCTTTGGTTCCTGTTCTAATTCAACTCCCTACATTGTCATTGGCTGGTAAAATGACTCCAAAGGACAGTTATATTTTTCAACCTGTCATTATTGTGCCCCAGAGGTTTTTAAATAGGTTCCAATAGTAGGAGCTGTATGCGTTTTCTCATGGGCAGCAAGTGCACACAAAGAGTAAGGAGATGTTTTAAAGGATAATTTCAGTTTATTATATATTTGGTGTTTCATGTGTAGTGTAGCCATAAGTCCTTCATTGCAGATATTCGACATGTCATAACAGGAAAGGTACATAAAAGTACAGGTGTGTTTAATAACATTAATGATGGCTGTATTCCAGTTAGGGAAGGTTGGGGTACTGTGTGTACTGGCTCAAGGGAAGAGCTTACTGGGACACTGGAACTGAGCCATTTGTTAATGTTGTTAATTTTCCTGCTAAGACAAGTCGAAGTGTCTGCCGTGACAAAAGTCTATTGGTGAGATCTGAGAATGCAGCAGCATTGCTAAAAGCAGTCAGACACGTCAAGGAACAAATGCACTTGGGTCACCTGATAGCAGAATGGTTAGGGCGTGTTCCACAGGGACGCCAGTGACTCTCCTGCAGACCATTCACTGCAGGCCATTCCCCTCCTGTGTGTCCCCACCGTCTCAATGAAATGGACATAGAAAAAAAATGTCCAAAACACTAACTGACCAGACAGCTCAGTCTATCGTGCATGTGTCGAAAGAAGTAGATACCATGCTCCAAAATGGACTGCCATTAAATCCAGGGAAAGCTGCTCTATATGCACATATGAAGGAAATGTTTGTCTGGTTTCCTTGAGCTTCAGCATTTTGGGACAGCAAAGCTGACACCCTCATGATGTCAGCGATGCTCAGAAAATGTACTCATTTACAGCCCTCCTGTTGTAATGACTAGGTATGGAAAACTGCCTTTTTGGGCCAGTTTTATACAAATTCCACTATTATTTCACATCTTATCCTGAATTATCAGGTATTGGTCTGAGCACTCACCGTACGTGGTTTGTTAACTTAGCTTGTTAACTAGCTAATTACATAGATTCGACAAGACACAGATCACGGTGCATGGAGCTTGGTGTCCACAGTTGGATGAAAAAACGTTTAGTTAACACCAACAGGACAACATTATCTCAAAGGGGAAGTAGGGTGGAGGGAGCTGGTCTGGAGCTTTGCTGCCTCTGGGTCTCAACAGATCAGATCATTGAGGGGAAATTTCCCAAGTGGGTTGTCTGTTGTCAGTGTTGGAGTTGAAGTGTTGTTCGGCAAGACACTGAAATTCAGGTTCTCGGTGGGTGTAGGCAGCCCACTTACCACTTTTTCGTAATAAGACCTGAAAGGAAGCTTTACTTTGTCATAAAATGACAACTTGGGTCACAGGTATAGAATCATGCATCCATTATTCATGCCTTATTTGTGGATGCGCTAATTCCAGCAGGCATTGGGTGAGATTGGAGTACAATCTGAACTGATTGCCAATCGATCACAGGGGTGACATTTTTTTTTTTTTTTTCATTTTTGCACTCACGCCTACGGGAAATTTAGAGTAATTAATTGACCTAATGTGCGAATCTTTGGACTGTGGAACCTGATGGGAACCCTTACAGGAGCAGGGAGAACATCCACACCGAATGGCCAAACTTCTTAAGGGTGATAGTGCTAACCCCTGCACCACCTCATCAATTCAGTTCAAGAAACTTTATTTGTTTCCAGGGGGAAATTCAGAAGGCACTGAGTAAACAAACCCAGTCTAAGACCAACTGTACATTTTCAAAACAATGACATCAGACCTAAGGAGGACGACATCACTAATGCAAATCAACGATCTTAAAAAAAAACAGATGAGTATGAGAAGATAATGTGAGTGCAATGAAAAACAATGTTAAAAATATACTGTATATGTGCATATTTGGCACATGAGGTATTCGCTGCTGTTTATTTATGCATGCAAGTCCAAATAGCAGCGAACGAGAAATGAGGTAAAAGTCTGCGGATCCACAAGGCCTTAACAGTCGTGACTCAGCTGCTGTGGCTTTGGCCTGTTCCTGACTCACCACTGATATTAGCGCTCTACTCTAAATTATTTGTAGTAGTTGCCTGGATGATTGATGACATTAAACATGTGCTCGGTCATACTTGGGAGACTAATGGCAGAGATTATTTTTACGGCTGGAGGTAAAAAGGTCGGAAATTTATTCATTAAACATTAATGACACGTTATTGCACGGCAAGAAGTTATACAAACAGTTTGAACAGCCATTAAGGTGCCAATTTGGAAAGCAGTGCAGCAACAAGTTATGTTGCATTGACTCTTTCTGGCACCATGAAGCTGGTTTTTTGCATCTGATTCAGGTAACTTGCTCTGACAAGGAAGACACCTTCTGCTGTTTGTACATGGTAGGAGGTAGTTACCGTAACTACTTTTTTTTTTTTTTTTTGCTCACAATGTCTTGATTCTCTGCCAATCCGGTTGAGAGCCAGGTGCTCGCTTCTTGTGGTTGACAGGATGAGGATGGGCGGCAACTGAGCCTGGTGCCTGTGTACGAGCATGTGTTTGAACTTGATGCATTACTGACAGCAGTGGCGCACTGGTGCAGCAGTGAGCCATTGTTTTCCTTGGCAGAGATTAGAGGCCCCCAGGGGCCCGTGCCACAAAGGGGTCTCTGTTACCCACTCGAGTGTTTTATTGTGTCCCAAATTACCGCCGTGGAGAGGGGGAATAAACAGCATGGCGAATATCGAGCATGCATAATGTCAATGAGCAAAGTGACAGCTGCTTAGTCCAGAAATTTGCTGCTGCAGGCTTCACCAGCATCTCCTCGTCTCGATCAGTGCAGAGATGGATCAGCTCCCCCCATTCAAAACGTTTGCTTAAAATTTATTATCTCATAAATCTAGCAAACATAATTTAAATGTGTCAAGAATAATCTTCCTTTTAGATCTTTATCAAAGCTTGTCAAATGTAAATTACATACTCGCTTTGTTCCCACTTTAGTTCTTGTTTGAGCTTTTATCAAATTCTAATTAAGAAACCATGTTGTTTTGAGTGGCTTTACTCCCTCTTAAAAGCATGTTCTTTTTCATCTAAAACATGGGTAGAACATTACATCCCAAAATTCCTCTAAGACAGCTCAAACCTCTCGAAAAGACAAATGGGGTCACGTCTACAAAGAGCAATAATCTTCTTTTCTCCGCGGCCTACAAACAGGCCTGTCAATTGGCTTCATTGTCAACATCCTAGGGGACTGGTTTTTTAAAGTGTCAAGATCAAAAGGCTTGACAGACAAAGCACGCTTTTTATTATTGCAGTGGCAACCCATAAGCTTTTAATGTTAGAAATTACAGTAATTAAGTACAAGCTCTACAAGCCTTGGATCTTGACAGAGGCTTTGAGGAGTTAACCACAAATACAAAAAAAAAAAAAAAAAAAAAGAAACAAGCCCATAGCTGAGATAAAGAGGGTTGTGTGTAAATATGAGGCCTTTGTGCTGGTAGAGCAGGGCAGAGAGCTCGCCTGTGGTGTCTCTTATCATTCCAAGCAGCATGGGATGGGGTCTTTGGTTTAGAATAAAGGGAAACGAGGAAGGAGGAGATCAGGACAGAGAAATAGTGGGAGAGAGAGTTTGAGGAACAGATTGACAGTGAGAGGAACAGAAATGATAGCGACCAGCTAAATAGGAGAGGATGAGACATGATGAATGTTGCTCACCTCAATGACTTATTGTCTCGGACTGCATCTGGCTGAACATCAGTAAAGCAGCCAAAGGCACCACAAAACAGAGAAATGGTTGAATATAAGGTTTCAAAGAGACATATTTAATGGTTTGTGTTAAAAAAAAACAAAAAAAAAACAGGCTTTTGAGACCTCTTTACTGCCTTGACTGTGACTTTTACTCATTGAACCTTTAATTTATTTATTGGACTTAGATATCTTGACTATTTAAATTGATTAAGGGTGTGTTTGATGGTTCAAAACCTGGTGTGACGCACAATTTGGCACATTTTAGCTCCTTTACAAAACAGTCAAATTGTTGCAATTTGATAAATGTTAATATTATAAATATTAATACATGTTAACTTGTTTTAAATGCATACATATTGACATGATTGAATGTATAGGTAAATCGCACAATAATCACATCTCATCGTTTCAAGCTAGGTTTAGCTATTTTCCAGTTCAGAGGACTAGGTCAAAACCTGGTAACGTGTTGTCAGCTATTAATTATGCCCAGTGTGAATCGCTTCCAGTCCTTTATCTGTTTGCTTCTCTTCTACCCTCACTACCTGCCGTATATATTAGTAGTAGACAGCTGCTGTTGGATGTGCTCATTCTATATCTAGAGAAGCACAGAATTATTTCCTTGGACCAAACCAGTCCTTGTCCACCTCTCGCTGTCATTACCAGCAGCCATGCTTCAGTTCATGTGTCCAGGTGCAATAGCATGTGTCTACGGCAGGGATAAAATATATTTACAAAAGGCAAAGTGAGCCTGGATTGCCCTGTGCTCACAAGGGCACCTTGAGAAGTAATCTCAGCTGAACTGAGAAAGTTGGTTGAAATCATGTTGACCAATGGTGGAATTATGATCACTCACTCAGTCAGTGAGTCAGTTAACTATTACAGGGCCCATTGGTGTGACTAAAAAAAAACTGCTCAGTGTTTATCACCAGCTAGTTGTCATGGATAATGTGTTAGGAAGCAGCTGTTCATCGTTTAGCGGCCATGGAGCAAGATTAGTATGCACGTGGAGCTGTGGTACCTGTGGTTAAAGAAAAAAAAAAACATATAGCCTTCTGCTAAATGATCTATATTCTTCTCCTTGTTTGTTAACTCGCTGGGTAGGGTTAGGGTTAGGCCCAGACTCAACCGTATATTGTCACAACAATCAGCTAAATGTTGTTTGACTTTGATGCTAACCGCAACACATCAAAATGAAAAATATTGCTTCATGCAAGTTAACTTTTTTTAATGTGACAGACGTTGCATCTTTCAGAAAGATTGGTGAGAAAGACAGAGGGACAGCTCTCTTCTGGCTAGTTTGCAGTGCAGTGTTGGTAGTGGCCCTTTGAGTGGCCAGTGTGGTGAAGGGCTGGTGAGCAGGGGTGACTCGGCCCTCTCCTCATTGTTCCCAGAGTTGGTATTCCTCTCATAGCATGCCCCAGGCTCTAGAGGATGTGCTTTTAAAGATCCCAGGCCCTCCTAATGGCCCCACTCACCTCTCCAACACACACTGTTTAACAAACACACACCTTTAATTTAACTTCACTCACCTCTGAACAGGAAGTGAGTTTATTCACAGAAATTGTGTAGCAACAAAAATCGCAGAGATCCTCCCAGATTATTTGTGTACTACTTTTAACCACAGCCCCACCTCCACCTTCTCCATATATCCCACTCTTCCCCTCTCTCTTTCACCCTTCCTCTCTCAGACCTCTGTCTCTGTCTCTCCCTCCTTTCTGCTGAGTGTCCCGCTCAGCTGGCCAGCGCCTTTTCACTCTTTGCCGAGGGAATTGTCCCCTGCATGTCAAGTGTAGCCATTAGAAGGAAGGGTTTGGATGAGAGGTGCTTTTCAGGTCCCCGTCCCCCTCACCTTTGAATGGAGACAATAGAGCTGTTGTTTAGGTCCAGATGACCACACACATATACACCCACTGCCAGGAAACTTTCTAGTGTCCTTCAGCAGTAAGGGCCCGTGCGCTAAACTCACATTTCAAGGAATGGGTATACTACATAACATAGCAGTGATTGCTGTTTTTGACTGTTTTAACCACTGTTGCACTCAAGTAAATTTCATGACAAGGTTTACAGTAGTTGAGTTTGAATCAGCAGCAAGTCAAACCAAACCAAAACAGACTGGAGAGTGTCCTAACATAAAAAGACCATCTCTTCAAATACTTAAAATGACAAATCCGCCAAATCACAACACAAAATACCTTTTTACTTTATGAACAACCACGCAAAGGTCAGCAATCAATTGCAGCAACGCTGTTTAAAAAGGCAACATTGACTGTGACTGTCCTGTACAACCACTGGGGGCTTCGTCACGTAAACATAAACGTATGTATTTTTTGGGGTCTTGCTGAGATGATTGATGCTTTTGTTCTTTTTGGGAGAACTGTATTCCAAAATGATTCACAATGATCACTTCACCTTCACAATGATCACCTCACACATCCTGTGAGGCCATGCTTCTCAGAAACAAAAGTAGAAATAGCGTGTCACTGTGTTAACACTGCAAAGAAACTCGGGGTTGATGGATGAATCCTAACCTTTGTCACTTTGACATAGAAGCTGGTTTTTCATAAGCAGTTTCCTCTGAACTATCAGCACTGGGTTCTTTGAGCTTTGACCACAGGCTTTTCTGAATCTAGGTATCTACTAACCCTAGCCATGAACTCAAAGGGTTGTCAACTTAACTTAATTATTTTAACCCAAACTGTAAACTTACCCAAAGTGATTTTGAAAAGCAGACTTACTAAAGTCTGTTTTTTAAAAACCACTGGTTTCTGGTTTCATTGGTTACATTATTTTGATTGTTGGAAACACAAGTGTGTGTGTGTGTGTGTGTGTGTGTGTGTGTGTGTGTGTGTGTGTGTGTGTGTGTGTGTGTGTGTGTGTTTTCTTGCCAATGATACTGCTTTCCATAGACATATACATATTCTTAGATCATACAACGGGTTTCATGGAACCAGACATTATTAAAACCTACACAAATACAATAGATCTGAAATATTTCAGTTTATATAAAAATAATCTGCAGCTTTACTTGTTTATTTTTTTTTTTTTTATTATAGTATAGCATCATATATCACATCCAGTGTGACATACCAGTGTGAAAGGATAATAGGATCAGGGCCCAGACATCATGTTTGGCAATCTTAAGCCCAGAAACTATGAGGAAGCTTCTGGCCAGGAAACTTAAAGCAGACTCTCTTTAAGGATCCAACGCAAACTTGGCATTCACCGCATTCTCCACCAGCTCCTTTTAAGCCACGGGTGTCAGGACATGTTAGGCTGTCTGCTAACTTTTTACAAGATGTGGCAGTGTGCTTTTCTCAGGAGTGGACCTTAACAACCTTATCTAAAAGGTCTCTTAAGTGGCGGGCTTTAGAGAGTGACTTACAGGAAGTTTTAAAAACACACATTAAAACAAGCTGGAGGGGGCTCAGAGAATGGAAGGCGGTCATTGTAACCATTACGACGGCATTCCCATTCCCACCACCACGGGTTTGCATAAGCCCCTTAATGATAATGCGCCGTACAGTCTGGCTCCCATGCTTTCCTCCTTGACTGACAAAGTCACTCATACCAGTGGATTAGCAGGCTGCACGGGGCCTCTAAATGTGCCCGTGATGGACGTGCCGCGGCATGTAGTGGCTAACTCCAGCCCTCTGCTGCCCTCCACCACACTGTCCCTCCTACCCTGCTTCCCTCCATCCATTCTTCACCTCCTCCCCTAACTTGTTGTTACATCTTTGTTGAGTAGCAAGAATCAGGTGGGAGGCTGATCCTCCGCCTGCAGCAATACGAATGTCAAGATAATCTTCAGGTGGCTGGTACGCACACCAACTCATTCTCAGGGCTGGTTGCTGACCTCTCCGGCTAATACATGCGGGGTTAAGAAAACACAGCTCCTGAGGAAACATACAGCAACTTTAGAAAAACTCTCAGCCTTTTTAGTGAACCCCACTGTGAAGGCACAAACAAGCCCTGCTGCTTACATGCATTCCAACTGCATATAAACACAGAACTTGGGCTTTGCCCAGTTAACCCTTCTTCTTGTTTTGGAGTTTGGAGTGGTGCTGTGAACAAAAGCTAAAGCTAAGGGGGGCACTGGTATCATTATTTCTCTGAGGTGGAACAGCTCCGCGTGCATACTGTATAATTAGAGGCCATGGGTAAAGAGAGTGAAAGAGTGAGAGTGTGGAAGACTAGCATTACTGCTCTACCTTTTTCTTAGGCTGTTCATAAGGGGTTACAAATAACCATGGTTGCTAAGGTATGGCTGAAAAGTAGCCATTTGGAAAACAGAGGTACAAGGTTAAGTAGCCTCTTATACAATATCTTATTTAAGGACGTTTTTTCTCTCATGATTGATTTTATCATCGTCATACATTATTATGTAAAAATACACCAGGTTTACATCATAAATACCTCCTTCCACTGTAGACTCACCCTGATGTCACCCACTGACTCTGTCACTCACATGTAGTGGTCTACAGCGTTTAGTTGAGCACTAAGTCATTTCTCCTACAACACTCTCATGGTTAAAGTCACTGCTGAGCCGCTCTTCTCTTGGTATCCCATCACTTTCAACAGATGGGCTGCTTGTGTACTCAGCCGTGCAGTTGTGAATAATAATAAGACTTGATTAACCCAAGGTGGACCTGCTTGTTTATCCTGTCCTCCAACTGGTTCAGGAGATTGAATTGAAATCGTGAATTACCCATCAGCGCCTGAGAAGATGACAGACATCGCTGACTTGGGCTCGGCCTTGGCCAGAAGATCATTGTGAGATGTGACCAACAAAATTTCCACTACGTGAGCGGATTATTACTGTGAGTGAAATCAGCTTGAAGGCGGAGACGATATACAGTCATTGCAATGGTAAATCCATGGATGAATCTATATCCTACAGCTGTTATTAAGGCAGCTGTCTGGGTTAACAACATCCTGTTAATGCCAAACAGAGCACACCTGTGTCTTGTGTTAGGCGTGTGTCAGTCCTACGTGTGTTTCATAGTATAGCCTTATAAGGCTGCTTCCCTTGTGGCCTTGCCAGTGTGAGACACAAGGCCCTGCCGACCTCCTGCACGTATGAGTTATGAAATGACTGTCTGTGAGTTGTCAGTGTGGCTTTAATTATTTGAAACCCCTCCTTTTCCCCTCTGGTGACGTTTTGCAAAAGTTGTAGTTTCCACATTACAACCTCATCTGCTGTCTGTGCGTTGGTGTGTGTGCAGCCAGACAAATGTCTGAGGACTTGCCTCAGCCAGCTGATGAGGTGGAGCACCTGTACACTGACTCACTCATTCAAACACACAAAGACTTACACATATATACACATACTAGATTGTCTGGATTTGGGATTACAACTGGCTGTCTCTGTCGAGTCATAAGCATCAGACATTTTTAAGATTCATCAAAACAATGAAATCACTGTTCGTTTCTTTGTCATATTCAATTTCTTTCTTCTCGCCTTATTGACTTCTATATTTTTGAACTCAATCCAGTAACACATTGGCAGATTCTAGATTCAAACCTGCTGTCTGTGCCCACGTGGCTCACCTCTTAGATGCTCCAGTTTCCGCCTGCACACCAAAGGCATGCGGGTTGGGTCAATATGCCTGTTGGTGTGAATGGTAGTCTTTCTCCCTCTCTGTGATTGATTGACTACGTTGGCTCTAACCAAATGTCAGCTGAGATCAGCTCCAGCCTTTATACAACCTTTCAGGACAAGTGGGTCCAGTTAATAGATGGATGGAAAATATAGGAATCAGACAGTGACAGACAGGCCTTGGAAATGTGATTGTCAGTGCTATCAACACACAATCTTCAAATGTCATTTCATTTTCACGGTCAGCATTTAAAACCTGTGGAGAGACTGAAAAATGACCCTATAGGTTGTCTGTGCAAGCAGCTGTTTACGCCCCGTAGTCATTGTTAGGTATTTTTATTTTTTTTATTATTCTTTATCATGATGTTTGTTTTATTCATAATTATTTCACAATTTAAGTACTTCTTTATTATTTCATCCATGATGATAAATGTCCTCTAACATTATGAAGTATTTATTTTAACCTAAACAGCAATCTCTTTAGAAACCAAACCAAATGTTGTGCCTTCATCTAACTAATCCAACAGGTGGCTGACAAATGACCTGTGGTTATTTAGGCTGAAGGACTTGTTTTTTTCCTCTAACTTAACATGGGAAACTTGGAACTCTTTGGTCATTTTCCAACCATATCACTTTTTAATGATTTAAAGCTTGACTTGACTCAGAGGACCTGACACTCCATTAGACTGGACAACTCAAAACTTTAATTATGGCCAATTCCTTTGAACTAGCCCTTGGATTTCTTTGTTGATTTGAAGCTTAGATTGTGAAAGACTTGACTTGGGTGCGTCCTGATCTGATTTGGATTTGTAATCCAGTTGACTTGAGGATTGACTAGCTGGACTTGAGATGATTTGGACTCAGAGTTTAGTTGAGCTGAACTTTTTTTAAAGGGCTTCAGGTGTAACTTGTAACCTGTGACGTGGATTCTTGAGACTTGAAGTAGGGGCCTTGTATCTCAAGTGACTTGGAACTTGCCTTGATTGACTTCAGACCTGATCTGACAGGCGTGACTGGACTTCACATAGATGACATTTGACTCAAATAACTTGATTTGATTTAATGTGGCCTGAAGCTTAAATGACCGGACACTCCACTAGGGAGAGATTCAAATTGGTTGACACATAATTTGATTTGGATGATTTGAAACTGTAAACATGCTTGATTTGACTTGTCCTTGCCTTATGTTACTTCAGATTCATTTGTGTCAAATGATTTGAGCATTGGCTTGTCCTTGTCCTTGAGATTAGACTTGGACATATCCTAAAAAAACATCAAAACAGCTTCTTATTATAATGGACGTCTGTGTTTAAATATGGCCTCAGCCCACTAGTGATTAGCTGATGCTCTTGTCCGAGAGAGGTTGAGTGTTGAAAAGAAACCATCAATACTCGAAGGGTCCACTGCGATCTGTAAAGGACAGGGTGTTAACTTACTGCTGCTGCTTAATATGTTGATGATACCCCTTGTGTGGATTTTCTGTTAAATCCCTGTGGCTTTACTACCGCTTGGTTAGACTTAAACACAACCCTTCCCTGTTATTGTAAGGGATTCTCAATGAAGCCGACCCAGCTAGAGCTACAGTTACCACTGATCCCGCTGGTGTTGGGAAAGCATGCAAAGCATCTGGGTCCGGTCCCAGCGAGAGCCCTATTACTCATGGTCAATAATCCTGCTGGTCCTATAAAGAACACTCAGCTGAAACACACCCAGAAAACAGAAGAGGTGAGATGTGTGGAAAAGAGGGAACAGGACACTAGAGGGAACAACGAAGGAGAGGGATAGGGGAAAAAAATGGAATGGAAGTGAGTCCCGTGAGCCCTCTGAGTTTTGGTTCTACAATGTCTGAGTCAAGTACAGGCCCTGCAGCATTAGCCAAAAGAAATACCAAGACGCTCATGTTGCTTTTCACCCAGGACTGACAGGGCATCATTGCACTGCACTGTCTTAACCTTTCTGATCTTATATAAGGTCTTTACGATAAGGACCAAATGAGCATATTATTATTAAAATAGAAAGTCGACTCTGCACATGTGATCCACTTTAGCCTCTGTGCCACCTGACTCTAGAGGCCCAATCTAATCAGGTCACTACAGCCAGCCGGCTGCTCCGGGACCAGGCCACGCCATCCTTACCTCAGCTGATATGCATGTGGTCAAGAGAAGGAAGTGGCTGAGATAACTGAGGCGTTTTCACTCAGACAGGCATGAGGTAAGGCATCAGGAATCTCTCCCAGGGCATTACCTCAGTCTGCAGGCCTACAAATGGCTGTTGTGGTGGCCATGTAGAAAAAACACACCCACACACACCAGAGGTGGTAACTATTTTAGGCACCAGGCCCTGGCTCATCGTTGTTATGAACGTCTGCTCTGGGAGAAGAAAATACCTTGACTCATAATTTCACATTATGAGTTTGGCTAGGTTCGTGGGTAATTAAAGGCCATGTCTGCTCTTGTTCAAGCATGGAGGGTGTCAGTTTAAGTGATTTTGCACTTTTTCACACAGATTCTGAAATAGGTAGCAAATTTCTTTGCTGAGGTGCAGGGTTAGTTCCTCTTTCGGTCCTTGTCTCATCTTGTTATATCTTCAAGAGCAGTGATCTTTTTCTTCTTTAACAGTAACCTGTTACCTGTGCAGCTTCCTGGCACGGCCACAAGGAATGTTCAGAATGTACCTGAAAAAGTCAACAATAAAAGTATTTAGGAGACATTAAATTGCACAATGACTGCCTAGTACAACAGATGCCTTTGTTGTGTGTACCACGAGATCTTATTCCACCACTGTAATGTGAGATTAAAAAAACAGAAGCGTAGGGGAGAAAAAGACTTTTACAGGGTGGGTAACTTCAGATGGTATCTCCCCCTCTGCATCATCTGAGCCATCCGAGACAATCAAACACTGTGTGTGGCACACTCACTCACCCTGATCCTGAGCCAAGGCGCCGCAAAATTAATTCTGATCTGAGAGATACGCACAAGCAAAGCCATGTGTCCACGCCCAGAGAGGACCCCACACCCCAAGCCACCTATATCCATTTACCTCTAATGCTTTTACTGTGTGCACTCAGCGGTGCCTCACTCGCAAGGCAGCGAAATCAGCAGGAATGTCAGTATATTACCAGGCGCTCCCTGTCATGTGCTACGGAACTACGTGAACTCGTCCGATCTGATAACGGGCGAAAAGTAAACGCTCCTCTGTCACTGTTCATCACTCAGAGATACTACTATTTGCTGGAGGAGTGGAAGATTGTTTTCCTTTACACTGTTAGGGCGGCTGTTTACACCTGAAGTCTGTCAGCATTACATGTGGAGGTGGTGTAACACGCTTTCACACGCATCAACTTCTGAGGCTTCACTTTCATTCCCTTTAGACTCATCTTCAACTTTTAATCTCATAAAGTGCTGCATGTAGAATATTAGGGCCAGAATTTTGCTTTTGGATCATCATGAAAAACATTATTTTGTAATGTTGACTTTAATTTAAAAAAAATTCAGAATTCCACAAAAAAAAGTTGCAATTTTTCTAAAAATCTTTTTTTTTATATTTTGAAACACGAACATTTTCAATAAAATTGTCACATTATTGAAAAAGAAATGTTTTTTTTTTAAATAACATTTTTAATGAAAATTCCAACTTTATTATCAAAGCATTTTTCAACTTTTCCATCACAGCATTATTTTTTCCCCTCAAATGATCTAATTCTAAAATTGTCTAATATCTAATCTAATATTCTAACATAGTTTTTCTTCAAAATATGACTTTAAACTAAAAATGTATTTTTTTCTCTTAAAACAATTTTTTTTATCTCATAACCTTTTTCAAACAACACAACTTTCTTGTCAAAATATTACAGATATAAAAGTTTTTCTCTTTTTTTATTAAAATCTCATTACATCGTTACTCATCCAAATATTGCAAAATTACAACTTTACTCTGATACAATACAAAGTTTTTCTAGAATAGTCACAAAGTCTTGCTCAAAATATTACAGCCTAGATTTCAGTCTCAACATTGTTATTAATACAATGGACTCCAAATTAGATAAAATACACACACTGTGTGTATATATCTTTAAGATGCTGGTGAGACACAGCTAAGACTCACAAACACTCACACATTGGGGAGATTAAAACCAAGAACATCAGTTGTTTTTCTATAATAGAAACATCTGTCAACAGCTCCTTTGTTGTATTTATTCCAGACCAAAAGGACTTTCCCATGAGGTCATACAAAGACACACACAGTCTCTCACACACAGCAGGGGCTGTTAGTGCCTTGACAACATTTCATTTCTTCAACCACAACCTGCTGACAACACAGGGTGAACTTCATCAGTAATTACCCAGAGAGACAAACAAAAAACAGTCAAGTTGAGGGCAACTGGGGCAGATGAGTGACTGTAGTTTGCCCTGACATGTTTTTATTCACAAACATTTCTTCACATGGTCGTCTCTGGATTTCTCTCCTTTGTAGTGGCCACTATCACCACATCCCACTGCTCTAACCCCCAAACATCTAAACCCATTCTTCTTCGGCTGCTCCTCTCTCAACAAAGGTTCCTCTCTTCTTTTGATGCCACTGAGTCTTCTTCACTTTGACTCAGGCCACCCCCCCCCCACCCTTCCTCCCTCCTCCTCCCTGCATATTTTGGTGTTGTGTTTTTGGTATGCTCATGAAAAGGCAAAGACGGTACAATAGGGCACCTGCCAGAATAATGAGCCCTCAGAGAGAAACGCAGCTGGGGCTGAGAGTCATAGAGGAACGCTGATGATGGCCCCGCTTTAAAGTGGTCAGAGATGATCCTCAGCCACACCTTATACCCCCCCCCCCCCCGGCTGGAATTTCCCCTCTGACACACACGCACACGCACACAGACTCACAAGGTGACAACAACACCAGCCCGGCGGTCACAGCTGGTAATAAAACCCACTGCTGTTTGCAGTTGATGAACCTCAGTGACCATTTCAAGAAAACGCTCCAAACATATTTGGTATGGACTCCACCATGTGGCTCTATAATCACCACCCCCCTACAGTCTCCATCTCCCCTCGTCCCCCCTCCCCTCCACCTTACTCATGCCTTTGGACATTTTGCCATTGTTTGCCCCCCTGGACCTGTTGACGAGCTAAATTTAGCTCACTGACGGTATTTTGGACTGATGGAGGAATTTTTTTACAAGCTTTAAAAGGGAAAGGAATCCTGGTGACTAATACCCCGTGTGCTCTTGGGTAGGAGCAGTATGTAAACAGTCTGGCTTTTGTCTCTGAGGAGCATAGTTTCTGTCCACAGTGAAGTGACATAGTGTATGTGATAGTCAGCTCACTGATAGGCTGGGCCAGCAGTGTGTGAATGAAACTAGTCACACGCTCAGGAGGAAAGTCAAACACCAATACTCATTTGTAACAAACATGACACGAAGAGGAAGGGGAGGGTTATATGCCTGCGTTTCTGCATTTTTCACTTCAGCCTTGTTTCCTTGAGTGTACGCGCACCATATGTGTGTGGTTGTGTCTTTCTACTGTGGCAGTTGTTTACGTGCTGTTTGGATAGTGATAGTGTCACAACCTGCATCCATCCATTATGTATTCTGCTTGTCTGTGCTGGGTCCTGGGGTGGGGAGGGGTCACATTCACACTCACGCCTATGGGCAATTAACATATACCTGCATATCACTGGCAAACTCCACACAGAAAGCTCCCAAAGCCTGGGATTCGAACCCAGGTTTGACAGTGCGAACCACTGGACCACAGTGCTGCCCAGCCTGCAAGATGCAGTCATGAAAGTTTACAGGTGTGTAGCTGAGATCACAATGAAAGTGGAGTTCAGAAATGGGTGTGGTCCCACCACGACTGCCGAGCACTCGTAGTATCCTGTAGTAATAACCACAGTGAACTCCTGGCGGCACTGCATGGCGGTTCTGGATTTGAACCCCGGGGGCTTTTGTGTGGAGTTTGCATGTTGCAGGTTCTTGATCGTCCTCCCACAGTCCAAAGACTTACACTGGATTAATTGATGGGTCTAAAGTTGCCCGTTGGCATGGGTGTGAGTGTGAATGGTTGTTTGTCTCTATATACCAGCCCTTTGATAGACTGGCGACCTGTCAAGGGTGAACCCCACCCTCGGCCAACGTTAGCTTGGATGGGCTCCAGTCCCCACACAACCCTGCATGGATAAGTGGTGTAGATAATGGATGGATGGATGGATGGACAACTGAACTGCTGTTCTCTCTTCTCTGTTCACATCCTTTAAAGTTGAACATCTTTGTTATTGTGGTTCCAAACTGTAATCCTGCCCCTGTGTCTTCAGCTCAAACAGGTCTGGTGTTGTGTTCACTGGAAAAACAACTGTGTCAATCAGACATAGTCTGTGGGTAGAAATAAATTAATAAACCTAACAACACATTTTCAAACAGCACTCAGGTTTCAGCTGTCTTCAGTTCCCTCTTTGACTCTCTTTGGAAGGAAGTATTTTTCTGACAGCCTCTGTAATGTCCTGTGACCTTTGTTTACAAGGCCTGATTTGCTAAATGCTGAAGAGGAACTTTTAGATGATAGTTCAGAGCGAAGACAACAAACTGTAGATGGGATTATTCTGCAACATTGCTCTCCAACCCTCCACCATCTTTCAGTGCCTCCGTCCAGTCCCAGTGTCTGGCTCTCGCACAGCTGGGACCCTGTTGCCGTAATTCAGTACTAAAGTTGAGTGGATTGTGGTGATTCCTAGTCTCCACCATAGACAACACAAACGGGGGCTTTGTGGCCCCTGAGTGTGCCTTCTGTGCTGTGGGAGTCGAGAGGTCAGGATGGTGGAAGGTGGAGGTGAGGAGGTGAGAAGGTTTTACAGGCTGACAGGGAGATATAGTTTGGGGTGGGGGTCTGACTTTGGTGACAAGGCTCCAGTTGTTTTTCTAAACTGGGGAGGAACAGCCTTGACATTATGACATTGTGGACTCACAAACCCCCACCCCCACCCCCCACCCCCCCCC
>CM076658.1:22797177-22976311 GCA_038496675.1 Rachycentron canadum
ATACAGACAAGAAAACAGGGAACAATACAGAATATGCACAGATGGAAATGGTGTTCAGGAGCTGACGAAGGCAGTTTCTGGTGGGAGGGAAGGCAGGGAGAGTCAGGCAGCTTAATGGGAGTAATGGGTGGTAGACTGGTTCCTGGGAGGGAAGGGCAGGTCGGTTTAACAGCAGGGGTAAAAGGGGAAGGGGGTGATGCAGGGGGCGGTTGGTGGAGAGAGATGGAGCTTCAGTGGATCAGTGGAAACACAGTGGATGCCTCCCGTAAGGGCCGTTGATACATGATTCAGCTACATCAGCAACGTGCATTTGGGTTGCGTCGTGAGCGTCCTGTGGCTTCAGCAGCTCCATATTTGATGCTCAAAGCGAAGCTTCAGGAGCAGGGCCGCACCTCAACAGCACCTCTTCCGGGAAACCATTACAATCAATGATCCTTTCTCACGGGACCCTGAGGTCTTCCGCATCCCGAAGATCAGGCATCAAAGAACTCCCTCCATCAGAGTTTTGCAATAACTCGTTCAAACGTGTCCTGTCGACAGTGTGGTCCTTGCAGGTCAATGAAAAATCTTGAAAACCTGTTGATCCCAACCCACTCACGGGTGTTTTTTGGAATTCAACCCGACAAACCCCCCCCCTCAGAAACAACTTTTCTAGCAAGAACATGGAGAGATGGACTCCACCTCCTTTATCAGTACTTGAGAGTTTACAGGTGACCCAAAGTACAAAGTATACAAAGTACAATGTAATAACCAAAATGTGTGTGTAGTATAGTTGGGTCTCATGGAGCTTCCACGGCTGTGAGTTCAGTTTGCTGGTGAATCTGCTCCATGCTTTTAACACTTTCTTAAAAAGAAAAAAAAAAAACACCCTTCAGATTAAACTGCACCGAGAGCTAAAACGACTGCTCATGACTCGTGTCAGCACTAACACCAGCACCTCGCGGTAGTTTTCGGGCTGTGTGTGTGTGTGTGTGTGTGTGTGTGTGTCATGTGTGGGAGCAGTGATGTGGGTCGACGGGCCAAGTGAAGTGAGGCGCAGCAGCGGCGATGGATTCGAGCGGAGGACTGCAGCACAACAGCTGATTCATTTGCTCCCCTACACATAAGGTTAACGGGACTTCAGATCAACTCAGAAAAGGAGAGCGAACATGAAAGAAGTTTAAAAGGTTTTTCAGCAATGACGTATTGACTCAGTTATTTGTTACCAGTCATCCGTCATTGTTATTTCATCCAGAGATACCAAACATGTCCTGCCTCACCTCAGGGAAACGTGTATGATATGATGCATCGACATCTGGAGCAGCTGCATCTGATCAGCCTTTATAAAAAGTTGGGATCTGAATATTTTTTTTTATTTTTTTTTTTAGTTTCGCTGCAGCTGGAAAACCACATTTGAAGTCTTTGTTTTGTAAATGAATTGTCCGGCCACTTGAAATACTTATGTGGCCCAACAGTGGGCCTCAGCCCATAGGTTGGGAACCACTGCTCAAGAAGTATTTCTGGCAGGAAAAATTTTTGTATTTTTAAAAAAATATATATTTAAAAAACTACAGTAGTCAGCAGAGTCGTTGACACAACAGGGAACGAGCAGTGAATCCGGGGTCAAGTTGTAGGTAACAGTGGCACAAATTCACATCTGCGTTCAGAAGGACGTCTGAGAGCAAGGCCCACTCCTGTGCTGACTGGTTGTGTACTGGTGGGACACAAGAGTCCAGCGCACGAGCCAGTGTGTCTGGTTTATCTCCCAGTTACTGGTCGGACAGGAAGGCTGAGCTCTGGCGCCATCGTGTGTCACTCAGGTTGTTTTACAAGCAACAATCGGTCACCATCGTTTTTCTTTCCAAGCCAGACTGGTCACAGCATCGTAAAGTCTGCTCAGTGCCCCCCCTCCCCCCAATCCCCCCACTACGTTGAGGCTTTTCAAGCTCTCTCTCGAGTTAATTTGATGTATTGTGTCTATGTGTTTTTAATAAGCATATACACATGTACAAATAATAACAAACAATAATCGAACGTGTGTCCTTTTAGAT
The DNA here is from genome assembly GCA_038496675.1 of Rachycentron canadum. Lineage (NCBI taxonomy): Eukaryota > Metazoa > Chordata > Actinopteri > Carangiformes > Rachycentridae > Rachycentron > Rachycentron canadum. Next base: position 22,799,208 of record CM076658.1, read on the forward strand.
CAACCAATCATGTGCATCAATACCAAGTTTGTAGACTCATGAAGCAAGATGACCACCGGGGGTCTTCTTTGCCCCAGTACGGACTACAGCTTAGGGGCCAACTTCCATCCATGTACGTAAATCAGACGATCAGATAACATCCTGTGATTTTCACTATTATCATCAAAAGGCTGAGCACGATTATCCCTTTATTTCATAATATTTCTGTTGTAGTTGTTTTTTTTATCAATGTTATTATAATTATTAACTCTAATTAAATCAACTCCTACCATAGACTCATATACATCATAAAACCATTTTGTACCTTATTATAAACTATTATAGTTCTACTTTTAAATTTGTTCACTCCAGCATACATCTCTTTTCTCCTGCTCTCTCCCACCCTGAGCCTGGTTCTGCTCCAGGTTTCTGCCTCTTAAAGGGAGTTTTTCCTGCCTCTGTCACCAAGTGCTGCTCAGTCCCTTTAAATAACTTTAGAAAGGGTTTGGTCTGGACCTGCTCTACATGTGAAGAGCCTTGAGGTAACTTTATGATTCGGTGCTATATAAATAAAATTTACCCCAGTTTAACCCTATTTCAACTCCTGGCAACATACACACAGACACTGTGTATTGCTGTCATGATTACACTATTTAGTTAACTGTTAATCACTGTCGTGACTTCACAGTGTCTCTTCACGTCATTTTGCAATCATTTATTTGAGTCATGCAACGCAAATACAAACTTATAGCAAAAATAGAAAAGGGTTTTTTTCTCATGGACCACTACGTGTCCTTTAGACACGTAGATGTTAAAAAACGGATGTTAGAGTGATAATATAACACTGTTTTCATTTACAGGAAGAAAAGTCTGCTCAGTTAGTCTCCCAGAGGCTGCTGTGTGTCAGTGAGAGTCATCTTCCAGACAGACATGCGGCTGTGACTGGAGCAGGGTCTCCCTCCGAGGACCAGCAGCAGATCAGGAAGGTGCTGGTTGATGTCGTCGTCCTCCTCATCCAGCAGGTCTTTACTTGTGCAGCTCCACTGTTTTCTGAAAGCTTTGTTCTCAAAGCCCAAACAGTTTCCCATCACAACCTCTTTGCTATTGTTCAGGTGTGAGGAGCTTGTCGGCCCTTTGCTGTCGTAGCTCTTCTCCAGGCTGAAGGTCTGAAGCTCTATAGCTTCCTCTGAGCCCAGAAAAGTCAGAGTTGCAGGGAAACACTTGTTCTTGAAGGGCCTGAGTTTGTCATCCAGTAGCCTGGTTTGGAGTCCTGAGCTTGAGTGCAGGCTGCAGGTGTTGGACTTGTAGCTGGGACCCAGTCCAGTGCAGCAGTGGTGGATCTTGTCTGGGGGGCTGGAGCCTGGCAGCGTGGCCATCTGCCCCCAGGTGTGAGTGCTGAAGCTGTATCTCCACAGGCAGTTCTTCGGAGAGTTCTGACTCTCACCTCCTCCAAATATCAGCATACTGTCCTTGTAGGCCACAGCCGAGTGGCCCATCAGTCTGGAGGGGCCGGACCTGAGGGAAACAGGCAGAGGGGGTATTGGCAGGAAGGAACTCATAGAACAAAGTTTATTGTTATTCATTGGCCTTATTCACTGACCTCAGACTTATACACAGAACAAACACTATTGATGAAGAGAAAAATGATTGTTTCACCATCCAGAAGTCAATCCACTTTATTCCAACATGAGGATTTGCTCATAAAGGTATAAACAGTTTTTTTAATCGTGGCCTGTGATGTTAACCTCTCTGCTCGCACTGACACACACAACTGGTCATTAGATAGAATGCTTCACTTTTCTGCCCCGGAGTCTGCGTCTACTTTTATATGCAGCCTATGACACAGACACAGCAGAGGAAGAAGCTGTGTCCCGATTCAGCGGCTGCATCTTCCAGAGGACGCAGTCTCTGAAAGTGTGGCCCTTTGTACACAGCAAAGGCTGAGGTCTGCTAAAAAAAATCTTTGATTTAACGGTTGCACCGCTGCTGAAAATACCTAAAAGTGTAATCCTCAGACTCACTGTTGGTGTTTTCAGCTGCTATATTGTTTTTTGCTTTTGCGAACGGCTAACGTTCATGGTAATTAATGGCTAACGTTCATGGTAATTAATGGCTAACATTCATGCTACTTACTGGAAATCAATTCGACTTTGCTTCTTTCACAACCATAATCTGCACAGGAAGTTGTGCTGGGCAGCCACAGGCAACTACTGTATTAGAGCAGCTGTCATGTTTGGCAATAATTTACTCTGGAGAGTCTCACTAGTGTTCTTCTTCTTCTTTTAAATGCAGCAGTATCGGATTGGTACTTGGTATGGGCTGATACACAGGTTCAGCACTGGGAAGAAAAAGGTGCCACTGTACCATGTGTGCAATTGCAAAATAGCATCAAAGCCAAACACATGACGGTGTAAAGAAAACCAGTAGCAGAGAGAGAGAGAGAGAGAGAGAGAGAGAGAGAGAGAGAGGATGTATTCAAGGTACAGAAGCCCAGGTGTGTCAATCCTGAACGTGAGTATAACAAAACCTCTCACATGTGTTGATGATGACAATTTCATATACGAGGTCCCACAACACACATTGTGAAGATGTTGCAGCTGCACTGGCTTATATAAAACAAAGGCAGCTGTATTTGATGTGTATCAATGTGTATCTTAGCATCACAACTCAGGTTAATCAGGATAATGAACCATCCAGAACCAAAGGACTCAGAGGTTTATTTGTGTATGTCCTAAGCATTAATATTCTCTTATTGAGAGCGGATTCCTTACTTCTTGTCAAACTAATTACTCTGATTCTTTCAGTAGAGAAGTGTGTAGTTTTCCCATTATATGCAACACAGTGGGAGTTCTCTCAGCATTAAAGCTTCTCCTGCAGTTTCAGTTCTATGTTCAGCTGCTGACCCATGGTGAACTCACGACTCACTTGGTTCTCAGGAGATTCCACACGTGGCTGGAGGAATTCCACTTCCAGAAGTCTCTCTGCTCCCGCAAGCCTTTCAAACCCCCGAACAGGTACATGCAGTCCTGGTAGGCCATGGCTGAGTGACTGTGTCTGGGGCCTGGGCCTGATGAACCAGTCAGCAGGGACCAAGCCATGGTATCTGTCATACACACGAATGCACTCAAGCATGGAGTAAGGACATTACTGGAGCTGTCCGATCAATATTTCATCTGCTTCACTGTTTGCTCACTCATTGATTTGCCTCCCGTTCCACCACCCCTGGTCTCTTTCCTTAGTCTGTCTCCCACCCACTGTCCTCTCTCCACCAAAGCTGACGCATTAAAATGCCTCATCCGTGGCTGACTGATACCATTAGAAAAGTTTGTACCAATCTCAGAGCTGCTGGGAGAAAATGATCAGGGATGCAGCAGCCCATCTGGCCTTCAATCAGCCTAAAAGAGCATGTCACTCTGCAACTCAGTGACCTGGTTTCCTGACTCAATTTCAAGTCACTATTGCTGCCTTCAGAGCGCCTTCTAGGTCTGCACCGTCTACCTGAACTTCATTCAGTCCTATGCTCCTCATGTCCTGCATTCCTCCATGTCCAATGTCATCATCCCTGCCGTCTCAGTCCAGACTGTCCTGGTCTGTGGCTCTCTGATGGTGGACCCAGCTCCTGAATCCTCTCAGAGCAGGGACGTCCCTCTGTCTGCAAGAAGCTCTGGAAAACTCATCTTTTCACAGAGAAGCTCCTCTCCTAAAAACCCTAACATGCCTAACTGGCATTTTTGCTACACTTTCTCATATGGTCTGCTGCACTTCTATAATAGTGGGACTTAATATTTACACCAAGGCCTTCTGCTGCTCTGAAGCTTTACTGTCCCTCAGTTGTAAGTTGCTTTGGATAAAAACATCTGACATGAAATGAATTACAATGTACTTGTAGTGATTGTTGGTTGTTGGGGACTGAGTCGGGTATTAGAGATACTGATTTGCAACTGAAATGTAGAAGAAACAGCTGTTAGTTTCATTAGGAACAGGGGTGCTGTTTTTACTGACAGAGCAGACTTTTGTTTGATTTCATCTTTAGTTTAGAATGAGTTTGGCAATTCTTGTTAGGGTAGAGTCTTCCTGTTTTTGATTTACTCTCCTCCCTATTTATTAATACATCTGTATAGCTACTTCCAGCTGGTTGACATAGTTTCCCTTTTCCCCAAACAACAAGCTGGGTTGTAATCACTGCCTCACAGCATTTTACCACCACGACAGTGACGTTGTTAACACCCTGGTTGGGGTTAAGGTTTCTGTCTTTCTTTAAAGCTGAAACATCTCAACGGATAATTGTGAGATCTGTGGTAGAAGCCAGGAAGACTATCACCTTCGCACCTCACGTCACAAGCATTGTTTCCTGCTATCTATAAGCTCCACCCACTTTCACAACTTGACATGGTGGCCTTCAGCCAATCACTCCAAAGCTGTTAAAATCAATCAAAGCAAAGTATTCCTTCTCCTTCTGTTCACAATCAATATAACACTTTCAGAGCTGGGATTTTATTGAAAAAAAATGCAGGATTTTCACATTGAGCTTTCAAAAGGCTGCGGCTTGAAAGTGGTCAGAGATAAAAGCCGACTGTAAATGAGAAAAAGAGTGATCGAGTATAACCACCAGCTAACAACAGATCCATAACTTCATCAAGAGTGGACTTTTTTCTTTTTTTTCCTTCAACTTAATCAAAATCAAAGGACAGAAATGTTTCTGCGTCAAAGCATCATGTTAGAATGGAAGCCGTGCATGTCTGCTAACTAGTGGCAGAGAGGCCAAACAAGATTTGGCTCTGTAACTGGAATGGTCTGTTTTATTCAGTATTGTTGTCTGTTGCAATTTTGGCATTCAGAGGATTAAATGTCTCACACTCTCATTACTCTTATGAGTCTCCCCTGATTTAAATATTGTCTCAGAAACACAAACACATTTTTACATGAGAATAAAAACTGTGTTAAACTCACCAAAATTCAAACTCCAGAATTCCTCTGAGGATCCTTTCATGTCAACTAAGCCTCCATACAGCAGCATGGCAGAGCCAAGCACCACCGCACTGTGTCCTTTTCTGTTGGTCGGCATTTGGGTCTAAACACACATAAAAAGTAAACGCACATCAGGAAGAGTTTGCAGAGCATTTACTGACAGAGCCAGCGTCAAACTACCTTTACCCTTTTCATATTTGATTGACTTTGAATGTGTTTCTCTCATTTTAGATATCAGATAGCAGCCTTGTTTTGGACGAATGCACACAGGGTTTGGCTGTGGAGCTCCTGCTGTGTTCAGGATACCAGGGACTGGAGACGTCTCTGAATACAGTCCACTTAAATGGACTCCAAAAGGGACATTTTTTCTCGGAGCTCAAGTTTCTCTTTGTCTATGACAACAACACCTGCCAGTTAAGATGAACCTGTAAAATCTCTTTAATCCAGATCATTTCCCTCACAAAGAGAATATCTTTGTGAAATACTGTACAACCTAGTGACATTTCTGGGTCACTGTTTTAGTATTTTCTTTTTAAACACAAACCAGTGATGTAAATGTCTTTCTGTCTGTCATGTCTTTCATTCAGTTAATGACACCTGTAGCTAAGTTTTACTACAGACGCTAAAAGGACAGTGGGTGTGAGACCGACTTCATAAAAATCTTAAAATTGAGGCTGTACTTGATAGCAGGCATGCAGCTTTCTATGGTGCAGTACAACCTTCACCTGTTTGCCACGAATGATACCGACGCTGAAATCAAAGAGGCTGCAATACAAAACCGATTGTGTCATTAAAACTAAATGTTTCTGTCAAAAAAAAAAAAAGGAGAAAAAAGGTTACACATTGTAAAGGCTGTTGGGCGACAGGAGCCAAGCTTTGTGACACAATGGTAAGGGCGGAAACAGCTGGTAACGCAAAGCGAGACCAGACTAGTCTCTCAGTTTGACCTAAAGCACCCACCAAGGACCACACCTTCATAGACTACACCTTCATCCTCTGGAGGAGGCAGCCCCAGAATTGGGACACAGTTAAAAGTGTAATATCATTTTGGCAGGAAAGGAGACCAGAGTGGAATCAGTGTGTGTTTTGAGAGGTGCTCTGTACCTGCAAGGAGCTCATCTTTCCATGCCACTGCACCCACTTCTGCTTTGCTGAAAGACAAACAACAAAGACAAAGGAAGGTAGAGTTTGGGTAAAAATGAAGCCAGAGATTAACATATGAAACAATGAAGGTAAATTAAAGTCATACAGCTGACTGATGAGATGTGAAGACAGGTCACTTCATGAGTATAATCGTCTTCTCAGAGACAGGAATGTGCCAAAAAACTAAAGGTACCTTATGTTTAGAATTAAGAGGCAATGAAAAACATAGAGGGATACACACACACACACACACACACACACACACACATACACAAACACAACAAGTGATTAGGGAAACAGGACAACAATGGCCCCATCTAGAGCAGGAGGGGTTACTTCAGGGTTTGATGATATTAAAATCATGTGAATTCAAGTGTCCCAAATGTGACGCCCTAATGCTTTAACCTTACCCTATTGATTAGAGTTAAGGGAGGAAAAAAAAAACATTTGCTTGCTACAACAAGTTCTATCTGTCAGGCCTGGGAATCTGCTGACGACCTGAAGATCGGCTGCCAGTCCTAAACATACCATGTGCGCACCTCTGTAGTGAGACTCACCAATGTCAAACACCCAAAGGGCACATCTGCACTTCGTGTACGCAGAATCCAACATGCCTCCGAATACATACAGGAAGCCCTGGAAAGGTCAAAGCCGTTTAACACATTGTTCACACACTGAGGGTGAGATCAGAAGACATAAGATAAGATGTTTGTTTTACCATTTAAACTTAGAATATAATAATAATAGAAATGCATGAGCTAATCTGGATGGGTGTGTACCTCATATGCCACCATAGAATGTTCCTCGAGCTCTTCAGGTGCAGCTTCACCGGTGCAGCTCAACTCCGTCCACTCGTTACAGACTAAGACATTGGGCACAATTGTCGTTTGATTACCTGATTGATCGTATCACACAGGGCAGCAACGTCGAAGTATATTAAGCATCATATACACCGATCAGATATAACATTATGACCAGAGACAGGTAATGTAATAACTTCTGAGAAATTTCTGGTTACCGTGGTTACGTGTCAGTGGTGGATACATCAGGCAGCAGCTGAACCTGAAGTTGATGTGTTGAAGCGGGAAAAATGGTCAAGTGTGAGGATGTGAGGGACTTTGACTTTGACCAAACTGTGATGTGACGACTGAGTCAGAGCTTCTCCAACACTGCAGCTCTGTGGGATGTTCCTGGGCTGCAGTGGTCAGGACCTACCAGAAGTGGTCCAAGGAGGGAGAACCACTGGACCACAGACAGGGTCAGGGGTCAAGGCTCAGTGATGGTGGTGGGGAGTGAAGGCTGGACCATGTGGTCTGATCCAACAGAAGAGCTACTGGAGCTCAGACTGATGAAGAAGTTCATGCTGGTTCTGATAGAAAGGTGTCAGAACACAGAGCATCACAGTTTGTTGTGTATGGGACTGTGTAGCCTCAGACCGGTCAGGGTGTCCATGCTGACCCCTGTCCACCACCAGAAGATCCTACAACGGACACATGACCATGGAGCAGTGGAAGAATTATGAGAAGAGCAGCTGGTGGAGTCAGTGTGATGCTGAGGACAATGTTCTGCTGGGAAACCTTGGGTCCATTCATGTGGATGTTCCTTTGACTCGTCCCACCTCCCTAAACATGGTTCAGACCAAGTCCCCCCCTTCATGGAAACAGTCTTCCCTAATGGCAGTGGCCTCTTTCAGCAGGATAATGCTCCCTGTCACTGCAACAATGGTTCAGGAGGTTTGAGGAACAACAACCAGTTCAAGGTGTTGACTTGGCTCCAAATTCCCCAGATCTCAGTCCAGTCCAGCATCTGTGTGATGAGCTGGACCAACAAGTCTGATCCACGGAGGCTCCACCTCACAACTTCAGGACTTAGAGGATCTGCTGATAAGGTTTTGGTCGTCAGCTCACCTGTAGAGGTCTGGGTCTGGCTGCAAAAGGGGGCCCTACACAATATTAGGCTTTTGGTCATAATGTTGTGATGCTGATCGGTGTACATTCACGTTGCTGCTTTGAACGTTGCTAAACGCACTAAGTAGCAGTTGTGCATCTGTCTCTCACCTACACTGTACCTCCAGAAGTCCTTCAGACAGCTGCTGCCTCTGCCTCCCAGGATGTAGACACTTCCGTCACAGTTGCAGCAGGCATGCTTGTAGCGGTCGCATGGGGACCTGCTGCTCTGGGGGAGCTGAATCCACAGACAGGGGCCGAGTTGACTCATAGCTGCCATCCTCTCTTCCAGGCTGGAGGTGCCTCCTATTATATGAGTCAGCCAGTAGTTAAAGTGCTGTTCTACTGCCTCTACATGGTAAGTACAACTCAGTCTGGACACGATTTACCCAACATTCTCAGTGCAATCAGCACTGAACAATATGCAAAAGAAATTTTGGCAGATATTGCCTTTGTGATGCGAGTCATGATTTCAACTTGAATGGTCATTTTTTAAATTTCTGACCTGATTTTTGTTTGGTCATGTACCAAATAATCATGTTCCTTTATTGTGTGGAAATGATGACTTGTGGGCCAGGACACGCAGCACCACAACACTTCATTTATGGTCTGATGTTGTGACACATTTTACCTTTATCAAAACAATGTCAGCTCCTGTGATTTGGATATTGCAATATCAACAGTATTCATATTAATTGCATTTAATGGATATGTTCAACACCACACACACATACACACAAAGACTTTGACCAGCTTAGTGTCACTGGAGCGCAGTTTGTTGTGTATAGGACTTAGTTCTTAGCTACTGTTTTAGATGGTTGTAAATAGGACTTTTGGACAGTCAACGAGAGAGAGACAGAGATAGAGAGAGAGAGAGTGAACTGAAAGACATAAACAGCTTTCTCTTCATGCCTCTCCCTGGTGATATTGAGTGAATTCTCTGATTATTACATGTTGAATATAAATGCCTTGTTTGTGCTGACACCTTTGTTTTGACGTCTCCATAAAATTTATTTATCTTACTGTCATCGCTCAGGGTCTCCAAGGAAGAAAGAGAGAGAGAGAGAGAGAGAGAGAGAGAGGATGGCGAGCAAAACTCAACACACTCCCTTGGTCACTTTTCCTGTCGTGTTACCGGCCTTTAAAAATCCAACTCATTGGAGTGTCATTTAAAGGAATGAACATCACAACGTCCGAAGGAAAAGCCTGCGCCACTACACGACACCAAAAAATAAAAAATAAAAAAAATAAATGACAGCCGCATGATGGCGTGGCTCTGAAGCGACCAGACGACCCTCCACCTCTGATGATACCTGAGAGCCTCCAGCTCTGACAACACAGGTAGCGGGAATGATGAGTCACTGCGTTACCAGGACGGTGTAGGTTGTTATGGTTATAGCTGAGTTCAGCTGGGACTCTCTAACTCACGGACACCTGATCGCTGCAATAGGACTGTGTGTCGGGGGACAAACACACTGCGATAGAAAGACTGAGCTTTGGCTCTGGGGAGAAACTCTCCTGATAAAAAATGTTCTAAGGTGGCGAACGCCATGACACAGGTCATGATATTATATTTTTGTTTATACTGTATCTATCGAGAACCTGAGGAAACAAGTCAACTTTGTCAAAAAAAATGTTTTTAAATCTTAAGTCTTTAAATATTAAAGAGTGCGACTGTCATTTGGGGTGGGTTGACACTTGATATCACCCCATGTACATATAATATGCTCCCTATGCTGCAACTAACGGATAATGATTCATTTCATTATCAACGAAACCTTCACATTTAAGAAGCTGAGCCCATCAAATATTATAACTATAATAACTATTTTGTTGATTCTTGACTGATCAACTAGTTGTTACTGCTTTGAACTACATTACTACCCAGCACTTGCGTGTCAGTGACATGTAATTAAACTAGTTAACTTCATTTTGCAGTAATTGCAAGTAGTTGAACTACTTTCATATGTACGCAGAGATCCATGTAGTGAAAGTATGACTTTCTACTGAAACTACAAAGTTTTGAGTCAGTAGACAGTAAAGGAATATTTTATTTATTTTTTCCATTGCTTCTCTGCTGTAATTGACCTTTGACCCTTAAACCCTTGAACCAGCCTCGCCCCCCTTTTTCCCCCTTTTTCCACTGTCCTGACAGGAAGCACCACACAATTCACCTTTGTGTAGTGAATGTGCAAAAAGCAGAAAGTGGGTCTCGCTCAGTGCACAGCAACATCAGCATGGATCCAGCCATGACCACTTTGCCATGAAGAGTGTGGTATTTTATTTATATGGTTTATGACCAGTGACATGGGCACTTTTTCTGAAAGCAAACCTTAACTAAACTAGACTTTCCCTGGATTACCTTTGCTGTTTAAGCTTTTCCAGGGAGAAGTAATTGGTACCTTGCAAAGTTCTGCTTTCGTTAGCTCCCCTAACACTGTAAAACACCATAGAGGCAGATTTATCAGGGTTTACTTAGCTGCCGGGAACAGAAATGTTAACACGCACTGAGAAAAGCGAGGACTCACATTTACAAAGACGACTCTTAACAATCTTCTCGAAGGCACGGTTTAATATTTTAGTCTTTACCCTCACTGTAATTTTCCATTCTGCAGTATCTATGACCAAGACGGCACACTGAGCTTTTCCACAGTCCACAAGTTCTCTCTCTTCACCTTGTAAACCATGTGGTTTCTCCACTACATCTTATCTTGCTGTCACGTGAGCAAACAACTCTGAGGTCGTGACACGGCTCTGTCTACACACCTGACTGTTACTCGTGTGAAGAGAAATCTTGTCTTGTTTGTTATATACATAAAAAAAAAAAAAAAAAAAAAAAAAAAAAATGTGGCACTTGACTGAGAGGGAGGCGATTGACCAAGAGCAGTCAATGAAGCAAGCAGAGAAAACTCAAACGTCCCACAACAAGGAAATATAGTCAGAACAGCGAATAAATACGGGAATAACAGATTTAATAACCACTGCAACATCGAAAACACAACAACCCAGAACTTAACACGAAAGTACCTTCGTAGAACATTCACCTGGGCGATTCCTCTTCACTGTAGCTTCAAGAGTTCCATTGACTAAATCAGTTGAATTTGATAAGTCAGTGAACTCCACCAGAAAACAGCAGCTCCTCTGACAAATTCTGATAAAACACAAAGCAACATAACACACGAGCTCTGCGAAGCCTCGCGGCTGCGACTGTTTATTAGTCGGAAGTTCACACAACCTAAACGTGTTTGCAAAGCATTCATTCCCAGAGTCTTTTTTTTTTTTTCTAGTCGCTAAGTGCATTTGTAGGATTTTTTTTTTTTTTTTAAGTAAATGTGAGCGGTAACACTAAATGTGGGAGACTTTGGGATTATCCCGATATCACAGGTGAGTTCGCACTACAATGAGCTTGTGCTTTCAGTGTCTTAAGAGTTGCTTAGCACTAAAAACCTGAATACGTCTCCAATAACAACTCTGGTTTAGATATAGTGTTTGCTGTGATGTTATTACACTTATATAATTGTGTGACCATTAAAGCATTACAGCTGAGCCTCTTCTCGACAGATGCCGACACACAAACCGACCCAAGAACACGTACTGTAACACAAGCACGGGGGCCGCGTCTGTCTCCGTTACTTTTAGAGCTTACTCGAGTTACTTCGGTCGACTGGTCCCTTCCCGCCACTCGTAATACTCGGGATAGCGTGGCTCTTTTCTCTTACGAACTCACCTAAAGCTGAGTCGCCGAGTAGCTAGAGACGCGTCTCCTAACATCCCTCTGTCGGTTAGTTACCTAACGTTAGCTAACGCGACGCTACAAGACAACGACGACCGACGCCAACGTCCGGCAACCGCTCGAGGGTGTCATGACGACCACGGAGGACGGGCGACGTCCCGGAGGAATGCGGCCCGTTACTTCGCGCTTCGGTTTCCGGGGGGAAACGCGCGTTATATTGAAAGCGTCAACGTTTCCAAGTGCGCATAGTTAAGGGGGATAACCCGTTAACGTTTACACGACGGTTGTCCGCGTGTCATTCGGACGAATTTGCGAAACTAAGGTTCAAATCAGTTCGACACGGGTCACGTAACGGTGAGGTTGAAGAAGAGGAAACGATATCAACTTTTTTTTTCAGTGCTTCCTCGGCGAATGGAGCGTTACTCGATGTGAACTGGGTGAAGGCACCGCATGTTCAAGTGCTGGGATGTTTTTTTAGAATCTGATACAATACCGGGCATTTCACGTAGAAAACTTCGTGTAGAAGAATGAGGTGTTACTTACGGGATTCCCACTGCTCCTCTTTGCCTGATAGTTGACTCCGTGAAGCGTAAATGGAATTGCGATGCATTCAGGGGCAGCTCGTAAATTGCGCTTCCTAAATTTGGAAGTGGTGAGAATTGTTGAAAGTTGTTGCGCAATGAGGTGCGTTTTTGTCGTTACATTGCTGCTGTAGTGGATTTTGTGTGTGTGTGTGTGTGTGTGTGTGTGTTTGGGGGGGGGGGGGACTTTATTTCAGTACAGAACTGAAAAATACTTGAATTACATGATCAATACATGAGCCCTTTTGTTATGTTTGAGGGCCTTTTCTGCACTCCCATTCAATGTCCTCCATCCTCATTAATATCAAAGTCTAAACTCATTGAACAATGGAAAAGTGGCCACGCACGATCCGTGTGCTCATTTGCCACACTAAGACACTTTCCAACTGTCTGGTTCAGTTTGGAGGGGTTATCCCGTACAGACCAACACCTTCCACTTCTGATAAACAACCCCACCAGCTTCAGATCAGTCTGACCCAGAACGTGGCCTTGTACTGACTCTGAACAATAATATACTGAAACACACATAACTTCCATCAATGATGTGAATATACATTCTCATCTGTTTTTTTTTTTCCTCCACTATAATGTGGTCTGACTCCATAGAATCCATATCCAGATTTTTATGATCTTACATAAAAAGCTGAAAGACTCTTTAAGGCTGTCTCAGTTTTGTGAAACCTTTATTCTCCGTGTTGTGAACGCAAAACAGTAATCGTAGTGCAATTATATTGAGTTTAGAGTTAGATCAGTTAAATCACACTGGAACGGGTGCAAAAGATTGTCAAAAACCACCATACTCAGCCACATTTGGACTAGATTGATCCGATAAAGCTAAAGACTTTAAAACATAGTTTCCGATTTGGGGGAACACAACAACAAACATGGAGTTTTTACTGCTTTTCACTGTGTCCACAGCTTCATGTAGCTTTGTGGCTAGAAATCCACTAAAAACATCTGTTTCTTGTGTTCTTGATTCCCTTCAAAATCTCCTCTTCGCTTAAAAACAATGAAACTTTTAACTGCAAGGTAACTGCAACATTTTTATAGATTTCATTTGGCTCTTTTAGTCTTCTCATGCTGCTGCAAAGAATAAACCTGACGCCCCACCTGCCTGCAGAAATGCCCCTTATTACCACGTCAACCAGAGAGTTTATCCCATAGATCTGCTGTAACTGAGTCCTGCATTGTGTCTTTGAGTTGTAGTGTTGCGGCCATTTTGTTCCCCATTTCCCATCTATTTTCCTGTCTGCTTACTTTTTGTTATTCTTTCTCCCTAGCCTTTCCTTCACTCTTTATTTTGCATTTTCATGAATGGAATAAAGGCTGTGTCTTTTAAGGAAAAATCGAATTCACATTTGACTAATCTCAGTATACTGTTTTTTTTTGCATCATTAGAAAGAAAGCGTGGATTATTTGTAACTAAATACTTAACAAGTCATTTAAAAGGCATAAACAAATGAGCAGTTTGTGTGCACAAATGTATGTGAACATATTTATATCACCATAAAGAATTCTGTATTCAGTTATTCTCCTAGCGAACCCTGCCATCAAATATTCAGTTTTTTTGTAATTCACAATTATCTGCTAGGCCGCTCCCAGTGACCGTCAGCTATTTAACAGTTATTGGTGTGTGTGCTGTAGAAAAGAATTTACTATCCACTGAAGTGTGAAGTCAAATTTTGAGCCATATCCAAAAATGAAGGCACACTATTGGTGGCATTGTCCAGAGAACCTTATAAGAGGAAATGAAGTTATAGTAGTGCTGCAGGGATGAAAAGTGAAGCCAGTGCTGAAGAGCCTTAAACCTTCATTCTCTCTACTGACCATCAGGGGGCGACTCCACTGGTTGTTAAAGAAGTCAGATTGTATTGAAGTCTATGGGAAAATGTCCCTACTTCTCCCTTGATTTATTAGCTCAGTAAATGTTTTCCTAATGAATTTATGGTCTCAGTCTCTAGTTTCGAGTCTTGTTTTTTTTTTTTTTTTTTTTAAATCATAATCCCATTTAGAAGAAAATAGGCCACTCTTCTGGTTTCAAAAAACCAAGAGGGCCACAGCCAAATTACAAACTGGGGGCTTCAAGTTCACAAACCACAAACCGTCACAGTGGGCTGACACTTTTAGTTGGTGCCAGATATCGCAGTAATTGTTGGACCAGCAAACCCACATGGGTGTTTCTAACTGTCAGATTACACCTGTTTTCAGGGTGAAAGAAGGTGGAGCTATGCTGGAATTACAAACAGGGTAATCCTTTTTAATAAGTTAATAATAATGATAATGGTGCTGGTACAACTTGTTCCAAAAGAAGAAGTGCAACAAAACTAACTGGAAGGCTCAGAGAATCGATCAAACACAGCGTTTATACAGCACGCGCTTCAGGAGGAGATTAATCACCGAAAGAAGTTGGAAAACAAATCCACAAACACATGTTCATGTGACGCTGGCAGGGTGAATTCCCACCATCTCTGGCAGTCAGTGAAGGCAGCTTCCACTCATGCAGAGTAGGAAGGGTGTGTGTGGGTCACTCTGAAGTGTATGTTATTTCAGGGACGCGCAGACACACCTGATCAAGTCTATTATCACATGGCAGCACTTACAACGTATATGAAGCCTTGTGACTTTTGCTGTCGCAGGTTTGGACATTGAACAATTATAACTTTAAAATGTTGTTATTTTATGATTGTGTTGCAGTATGTTGAACATGTTCTGGGACTACGTGTTCTATAAATGTTAACTATATTGCCTTAGAAGTCAAATATCTACATGTGATTTTTCATGAGGCCACAAAGCTCATAATCATTTGAATAATTCGTATATTCTTGTGAAATGATCAGATTCTCTTCATTACCACTTTTACATCCAATAAAGGAATGGAAAACGACTTAATTTACAAATAATATGTTTATTGAGGTGATACTTGTAGGTGCTCATATTCGTATCAAAATATTAATCATGACATTCACATAGTTTACAACAAAAATGTAAAAGTGAAAAACCTGACTTCTCTTCATCTGTTTGTATGAGGTATAGAGTGAATAAATGAAAGGGGTTGGAAGAACAGAAAACACACAACTGTCAAGTTTCAGGCCACAAATGCCAAAGTTCACCTGTAATGACCTTGATTTTATCTGCTACTCTAGAAAATGAGAATAAAGAGAAAACAAGACGGAAGTTTTAAACATAAAAAAGGTTCTGTACACACTCCGTAAAGTGGATGTGACGACTCAACGCCAGTGAAACACTGACGGTCAGAAAAGCACACACAAATGTCCCGTGTGTCTTATCACCTTAATTATGAATGTCACATAAAGACGCTGTATTTATATTTGGCTGTATGGCCACCCAATAGATATATTAGAGATACAGTTAATACGCTTAAACAGCACAAAACATTCAGTTTGAGTCATAAATAAGACAAAAAATGCGGAAACAACAGGCTTCCTGTTGTGTTTGTCTTTTTACCTTAGTTACTTAATAACTTCATTTCCCTCTGGGGATAAATAAAAGTATATCTATCTATATATCCATCCATCCTGACAGACCATGCAGATGTCTTAAATAATTATATATGAATAAATTAATGAATAAATTAGGGGAAAGGACAAAGCAGTGTGTTATTCATTATTTGTTGGGGAAGACATGTGGAGGGCCCCAGGTCCTGTTTAGCCACCCGGTGAAGAACAGGACCTGCAGGTCTCAGCTCCAGCCTGCAGAGGGCAGCGGGTGCTCACGTCTGATGTTGCCCCGCTGCCTTCAGTAGCGTCGTACCCTTGATGTTCACACTGAGAGTCCGAGAGTCTTTGCTTGTTGTGATCACAGCTGGGTGTTCTTGTCAATGTCCCTCCCCTTCTCTCCGCTGTTGCAGTTCTCGTCCACCTCAAAGGCACTGTTTTCCACAGCGTAGTGCTTCTCTTTTCCTGGTTCAGCCTCAGCCGCCTCCAGCGATGGAGCCTCACTGTCTGCATCAGCCGAACCACGGCAGGTCTTTTTATATGCCTGGTAGGCTGCAGAGGAAACAACATGGGTTCAGATCAGTTGTCTACAGTCCATAGGTCCTGCCTCTGGACAACTTTCTTCTCTTTGTCTTGTTCTTGCTCTGCCAGTTTTGACTTGGTCTCGTTTGGACTTGTTTTTGCATGAGCTCATATTTTCCCTCCATGTGGATATTCTTTGTTTACGTTTCAGCACAATGCAATTTTTGGAAAATTAGGAATTTTGGACCAAGTCAACCTGAACAACTATTCCACCTTGTTTTTTTTTTTCAACCCTCTGACACTGTCATGGTTATGATCATTGAACCTGGGACTGTAGCGAGGGCAGCTCACCTGCTTTCATTGCTGTAAAAACCTTCATAATTACAACTTAGTTAACCTTGTGGAACGACATAAACTGCTACTTTCACGTGGGAACTGAACTCCGCTTTCCTGTGTCATATTCCTGTGTTTGACCCATCAATCCACCACAACCACCTCCTGTCATGGACTTTGTCATAATTTCTACGACCGCTAGATGTCGCCTAGCAACAAAACATAACTATGGGTGATGATAGCCCACTGCATACTTCACCTTTTTTTAAAGGATATAGAGAAATGCAACAACTTAACTTATCTACGTTGACAGTAAGAGCCACAATATCTCTTATGACTACTTTTTACTGTATTAAGAATAAAAGTTGTTCCCTTTAATTTCAGTGAGGTGGGGGGGGGTGTATTTGCGGGAGCAGGTTTCAACCATAAGCTCTGGCCAGTGGCTAACAGCAGCATTACACAAAGTATAAATTATAGCTTCTTATCACAGCTTCTTATCAGACACTTCTGTCATTAACCTTGGTCGCTGTCCTTGAACTCGCTGCACCCAAACAGCATCACTACCTCTCTGCTGCTGTATCGTTTTCCTTTCAGTTATATGAACGTGCAATCAATATATCAGGAACGAGAGGTGGATTGCACTCTCTCTGGAGCTTTACAGCTTTGTGGCTGCAGCCATCAGCTAAAACATCTCACCTCCTTTTTTTTACACCCTGTGCAACGATGCACACCTGTTGTGACTATTGCTAAATGTGCAGATTTTCTGCTGCAGCACACACAGACCCTTGGATCAAAGCAAGCCAACAAAGCTGAGACACACTGGAAATCTGTCACTTGTAAAAGTTGTAAAATTAATGTATTTTATTGGCCGAGTTGGATGACTCACCGCAGAAGGAAATCTGATATTACTGGGAAACAGTGGGTGGTAGTGAAAAGGCAGGGAAGCAATCTTTACACAGCAGGATTAAGCCCCGCGTCTGAAGCTCCAAATATTCTTTAAAAGTGGCAGGACTGAGCATTGACCCAGCACGACAAACATTAACAGACAAAGGAGCAGAAGACTCTCACCCTGTCACCTTTAACTGTAGTGACATGTGGAAGAATTGACTCTCTTCACTATTGAACCAAATAATTACCATTAGAAAGATGCAGCTTACTCAGAATAAGTTTTACTTATTGTCTACAAGTCAGTAAATGGTCCCTGATGTATTTCTGAAATGTCTGATGTATATAAACCTAATAGGTCTCTAAGGTCTGCGGGAGCAGGTCGGTCGATGGTGCCTGATTGCTTCGCATTGAATCGGCCTCCGTGCGTCAGCCTGTTTAACTCTTACCTCCCACCGATAGGACTGCCACCACCAGCTGGAAGATGCTGTAAATGAGGGGGAATGCAAACATGACTTCCAGCTCAGCAGGGCTGAAGGACAGCTGGACAATGGTGCTGCACAACTGGGAGTTCTGGAAACCCGTCTCCAGTGCAATGGTTCGACATCTGGAAAAGGAGCAATGATAAAATCTGTGTTATCTGTGTTTGAGGTAGAGATTTCATGAATTGTAAGATCTTCTGACAGTATAAAGAAAACAGAGATATCAGCGACTCGAGCCACCCTACCTGTCCCAGGGTTGACCCACAAAGCGGGCCAGTAGGAACCCCAGGCCGAAACCAATGAAGGGATAGATGGTGCCAATGATCCATAGGGAGGGAGCGATGGTCCAGGAGGACTGGTAGAGAACTCCTCCAACCACAGCTATGATGATAATGAGAGCAAAGCCTGCCAAGGACCCCACCTGTGCACAGCAGACACATCATCAAAACCCAGACTAGAGGTTTTCACTGGTTTAACAGTATTTGAGTGAGACTCTAAAGTCTTACATGAACGCGATAAACTGCAGAGTATTCCTACCTTGAGGATCTTTTTGGCTAAATGGGGCCACCTGCGTTTCACATACATTCCCACACTGATTGGGATAAGAAGGGCCATGAGAGTGATACCTGAGGAGACACACATTTCACTTAATCACAGCCCATTTCTGTGGGATATATATAGGATCGTAATGTGACACTATCACATGATATCATAATATAACATTATATGCTATGGTCTTGGAAAGTCTAGTAAATGAACATGAGTTGTTTACTCACCTATACTGTCATATGGGATCTGGATGGTGTCGGCAGAAGTCCAGGTGGAGGTGTAAATGAGCAGACAGAGGGGCATCATCCCCAAGGCCAGGATAGAGGAGCAGGCTGTCATACTGATACTGAGGACGAAAGAACAGTGTTGGTCAAACAACAGATCATTATTTTTTCAGTGTCCTCTGGAAACAAAGACGATATGGATTGTGGGCTTTTGAGGCCCACTTTGCCCCACGTGCAAGTACAGTGCTTAGGAGGAACATGTGGGTCCTGATAACGATTCCCCACATGGTCCCCATTTGAATTGTATGCTGGAGACGGGTACACACCTTAGATTTTTGAGAAATCTTTCTTTTTGCCAGTAGCTAGGCAGCAGGTATGCCCTGTCTGTTTTTTCTAATTATGAGATTTATTGTATTATTATAATCACTGGTTGTCTGCCTCATGCTGTGAGAGAATTAGCACCTCACTCTCTGGAAATGCAGACGTGCCCCATTTAGATTCAGATGATGAATCAGTTTCTGTCCTGCCAGATATTTAGTCCATTAATCCAGTGTGTCAGGCAGTTTTTCAAAGAGGTTGACAGTGCTCATTCGTCCAGCATCCAATCAACGCATCATTAGCTCACATGGTATAATGCAGTTTGCCTACCGATGTAAGCCAGTCTGGCTTCTTACCTACCTGAGGTCCATGTCACCATCCAGCCAGTAGCAGATGATGTTGGAGCCGGAGCCTCCAGGACAGCAGCCCATGATGATGATGACGATGGCCTGCACAGGCAGCACATTGAAGGCCAGCGACAAAGCAAAAGCTGTGAAGGGCATGATGCCAAACTGGCAAAGGAAGCCGATAAAGATGCCCCAGGGCCTCCTGATGTGGCCCCACAGCTTTTCAGCATCCACGGTGCAGCCCATGGAGAACATGACCATAGCGAGCATTATGGTGAGCACTGTGCTTAACACCAGGCTCAGTATCGCATTGAAGTCACTGGGAGGTACGAGGCAGTTTGAGCCCGAGCAGACTGTGGCAAAGGAGTCACAGGCAGAGGGGACCATAGTTGTTGCCTTGGACATTGTTCAGGAGAGAGAAGGAGAAGAAGCAAAAAATTGGTGGCTCCAAGTTTGAGAGAAGACCGGGAGAAAGGTTGTAGTTCCTAGATTCCAGGAGACTTCTCCAGGTTGTCTTCCTCCTGTATCCAAGAAGATGATGACCACAGTGAGAACCGCCTGGCTCACTCCTCTTTATGCCCCAGCCAAATCAAATTGGGAGGGAAATCTGATGAAAAAAAGATCAAAAATTAACCAATACTTCATGTTTTATGGGGTCAGTGTTCAGAAGCACATGCATATAAAACAACAATCATTCTGAAATGTCAAATGTGATTGCACCATTGCTCCATCTTTTATTGCCCTTTGGCCTCTTAAAACTTTATTGGACAGTTATTCTATACAGCATCATCATCATCCCACAAAGTGCGTAAGGAGGGAGGATGTATGCATTCCTCAAAGACTGGGCACACCCTGCAGGCACAAGATATTATTTGCACAGCGCGTGTAAAAGTTAAATACAGAGCACAAAATAAATGATCAAGAAATGTGTTTGTAAAGTCAATGTAAACTGAATATGCATGAGAGGACAGAAAGGTCCAGCAGGACAAAGCTGTAAATATGTAAGAAGTGCGTTTCAGGATGACTCAGTTAAAGGCTTCAGCAAGTGAAGACAACTGACAACATGAAGCAACTATCTCCCTGATGATTCATGATGATGATGATGATGATGTGTTTATTTATTTTGTCATAAAAAAAAAAGAAATTAAAATACATATTAGTCTTACTGAAAAACAGTGATAATGTCCGGGAATAGGTGAGTGGTCCACACTTGGGTTCATGGGAAAATCAAAGGTTATCTTGATCAATTTTGTCAAGAGAATACTTAAATTACAGTATTTAAATACACCATGTGGCCTACAGCATCCACACAGCCTCACAGCTTCTGTTAAAAGTGCTTCTGCTAAATATTGACTTGAAGGGGGTGATCAGTTCCGTCACTGATTTTTATTTTGTATTTTTGAGATTTGTTGTCGTGAATTACATTGTGACATGTAAGCATTTTTGTTTTTTGCGTGTCAAACATCTTAACTATGCTCAGCTTAATTCAATGTTATTGCGCCAAAAAATATTAAAGGTCCCTCGGAGGGAATATTTTTCTAGGTACTTTACATCAACATGGTGCTCATGCAATTGTGGAAAGTTATAGGTAATTAATAATTATTAGTATTTTATTCAGGAGCATCATAATGTTGAGTTTGGAGTGTTGTTGACAAGAGGTACAAACTACAAAATTATCTTAGTTAATTCCCATACAGAACTATAATATATGACAAATATATCCCTCCATCAAGAGTGATGCTAAAAGTAAACAATAAACTATCTGAACATATATCAAGAATATCTGTATGATGGATTTGATCTTTAAATGGCTTAACATGGTGTAACCATACATGTCCCAATGATATATATTAAATGTATATATGATTAAAACAACATATATATGAAAATGATATATGTGTTTTCTTATTAATTTTAAACAGATCTATCAAACTATATTGACGTTGATATAGTATAGTGGTGTTGGCTTAAATAGATATTTATGTAACATATGTATACTACTAAAGCATGCATACACAAACATGGTGTACATGCACATGTCAAGATATGAATGTCTGAGTAATATATAGTTCCAATAGGCTTCATATATCATTTTCACATATATGTTTTATACTTTCATTTATATTGATATATGGAAATGTTTTCCTTTACAATTACTTCCCATTGTCCTAAAATATAAAATTGGGATGTTCTTACCTCAGGGTTCTACAGAAGAGTTTGCAATACATGCAGACTTAGTCTGGTTTTGTGTGTGCGTCCATCTGGAAGGAGTAATGCTTAACCACAGTTAAAGGACAACCAGCCAACATAAACCCGACAATGCTTTACATTTTGTTCGGAAATTAAAGCGGCTCAGCGCTGCGGTGTGTAGCTGCACATACTGTGGGAAATAATAGCGTGAACAGTCAGAACAAGAAGAGTATTAGGAAGCTCCACATTCATTAGTGGACACATTTTGAAAGTTAAACGCGTGCAATAAAACGAAAGGCACACAATAAAAGCAACAATGTAATCGGTACAATTTAATGCAATCCAACATTACGGCCCACAATAAGCACAACTTTACTGACTCATAAAATGTTCTTGACTGGATTGGGGGAGACATTTCACAGATGATCATAAGAAAAAAAAAAAAAAAACACACTGAAGAGATCCTTTCACAGCTAATGGTTTGACTTGTCGAACAATGTTAAAGGTCCCATATGTTACATTTTTCTGGTGTTTAATCTACCTTTTACCTCAAGGCTCTTTACATACAGAGCAGGTCCAGACCAAACCCTTTCTAAAGTTATTTAAAGGGACCCAACAAATGGAATATGAATTATTATATTATATTAATTCAGTGAAATTTGTAATTACAGAACCAAACTGGTTAAAGTAAATGGTAATTTTTATTTTTTTTTATTATTAGCTCTATCTGTGTCTAAAAATCTAAAGAGGAAAGCACGAAACAACAAAACAAACACACGCACACAAACAACAACAACAACAAAAACCCCACAAAAGACAATAACAACAGTACCAAAAACGAAACAGTCCCCAGTTACTCCAACACTTCTGTCGCAGGTTTGGCCCAGCAAGTTATTGAACATACAGACTTTTACCCAGAATTCAAGTTCAAGCTCCTTATTTCACTGAAAGATTTACATTTCAGGAGGAAGCACATCTCCGGCTCTCACCTGTCAAACAGTGACCACGCGCCCTGTTTTCTTTTGGCCGCGTCGCCTCTGATTGTCAGTTCGTGGTCATTGAGCCATGGACATAATTATTCCTCATTAACTTTCTGTTGCACTTGCGATTTTGCACGAGCGTCAAACCACTAGACACTTGCTACATAAAACTTTAAAATTCAAGGGCTTATACTTAAAACCTGGAGAAACCTATGATTTTAGTCAATGTAAAGATCCCTTTCATTAGCTCGTGTAGATCATGTGTCTGCAACAGGGATCAAAGTCTGCTTTCATCGAGCCTGCACATTTTAAAGATCCACTTTTGATGCATTTTAACTGGATGAAGGATTTTAGTCATCGTAAAGAGGATTGAGGATTTTAAAATCCAAGCAAATATTATTCCACTGAAAATAATAATAATAATAAAAAACACTGACTTTAACCGTGAAACTGTTTTATTCAGTGATTTTTACAGATTATAATCAGCTGGTGTGTTTGTTGTGGAGAGGAGGAGACCTCCTGAACCACTGACACTGGAGGAATCAAACTAGGTGAAGACGATGACAAAGGTGACGAAGGCAACAACTCGGTGTCCCCAGCTGCTTCACAGTGTCACTCGATACCACACCCCGAGCAGAAGTTACACGCTATGCATTGAAAATGTGAACTGCACCAACAATTTGTTGTATGTTTTACTATTTTTTAATCGTAACAAAGTTAATGATTAATATTTTAAATCAAGTGACTTTTTTGAAGATTAGATTTTTTTTTTTTCAACATTCTGAATTTATTATGGGGGAAAAAAGGGGTTTTATGGGGTTTCTTATGATTCTACTGTTGTAATGTTGCCAAATGAAGGTGGAATTAATATTTAAAAATCTCACGCAGTGACATTTCTGCTCTCATTCATTACATGGTATGAGGAAGGGGATAATGAAACACACAGTCTTATCAGTCTTTATCTGTCCCACCTGCTTTTATCTTCCCATGTCCATCTGAATTGTCCTTCATCCAGGCTGCAGTAAATTTTAAGTATCTTTCTGCAACTCTGTGTGTATAAGTGTGTGAAGGTTTGTGTCATGTCACAGCTGTTATCTTAAGTGATCTGATTCCAGATAACAATCTAATCCGATAGGCGCATATAACACTCTTTGTTCCCGCTCCACTGTAAAATAAGGAAATGATGATAAAACACTTAAGTCTTATTTTCTTTTATGTAACAAGAGGACTAAAAGGAAAAAAAAAATAATTAAAAGA
Organism: Rachycentron canadum; assembly: GCA_038496675.1. NCBI lineage: Eukaryota > Metazoa > Chordata > Actinopteri > Carangiformes > Rachycentridae > Rachycentron > Rachycentron canadum. Next base: position 22,823,100 of record CM076658.1, read on the forward strand.
TACAATGACCTTGGCCCCTTCCTAACTAGCTTCCATAAAAGAATTTATGAGCATGCCTGCTGATGTGATTTCAACCTTCAACCATTGTTCTTTACAGATATATATGTTTCCAATCACATTTTATATTAAGAGCTGTATAATCTTGCAAAAAAATATTCCATCCATATATATATATATATATAATATTTATTAAACAAAATTGAGAAACTCTATTATGTCCCTGATGGCCCCTCATAGTTGGTGTGTATATTATTTACAGTGTGGAAGAATTCCAATGTTGCAGCTGATCCCATACCTGGGGAGGGTTGCAACACTCACACAGCTAAACTTTTTTATATTAAATTTGCATCTATCTGCTGATTAGCCATACCATTTAAGAAAGATTACATATTACAAATTATTATACAGAATTCAGATGTTGCAACTGACATTATATTATAGTATTATTTAAGTGGTTTGGTTAATGAATTATAGCATTATTTATCTATTTAGTAACTGTCAAAACAGGCACAATTTTTATATTTTATTGCAGTTTTGATTCATTCATAAACAAGTTCAGGACCACTGCCACAAAAATACGGCTCATGAAAAAAAGCACTTTCATATATATATATATTTTTTTTTTTTTTTTTTAAACACAGGAAAGTGCAGAGGATGAATGTCCCTATCTGTCTGTCTGTCTATCTGTCTGCCTTCTTGGTGGGGCAAAGGTCAAACTAACTGTGTGCAGAATGAGCGTCATCACTCTATAAGACGTGTTGCAACCATTTCCTGTTGTAACCGTCCCCAGTTGCCCCAGGACAAATGTCAGCAAATGATCAGTATGACTGAAACAAGTGATCATTTTGATGAGTCATATTAAGAATGAAAAATCATAATTAACAAAAATATAAAAAATATATATGTATGTATTTAGATATATGTATATCTAATATAAATTGTATATTAATATAATATATATGATATAATATAGTATAACTAATAACTGTCTACTTCAGATGATATACCAATGAAACATGGAGAGGTTTGATGGATCCTTCAAAAGTGGTTGATCTTGCAAACAATGTAGAGTAAATATAGAAGAGCTCTCAGAAACGTTGTCATAGGCATGGTTACAAAATACACTCACCGTGCACTGTACATCTGCTGTTGTCCAGTCAGCCAATCATGTTGCAGCAGTGCAGTGCATGAGATCCTGCAGATACAGGTCAGGAGCTTCAGTTCATGTTCACATCAAACATCAGAATGAGGGAAAATGTGACTGGGACGCGATTGTTTGACGGTTTGAGTCTTTTAGAAAATGTTGATCCCTTGGATTTAAACACACAACAGTCTCTTTAGTTTTTACTCAATGGAGCCAACAACAGAAAGCATCCAGTGAACAGCAGCTCCCGGGAGGAAACACCTTGATGAGAGAGGTCAGAGGTCAGAGGAGAATAGACGGTCACTCAGATAACCACTCTTTATGACTTGGGCAAGGCAAGGCAATTTTATTTGTATAGCCCATTTTTACAAACAGTTTGTCTCAAAGTTCTTTACATAGCATCATAACAACATCCTCTGCCCTTAGACCCTCACATCAACTGAGGAAAAACTCAAAACAAAAAACCCTTTTAACAGGGAAAAAATAGAGAAACCTCATGGTGAGAAACAGAGGATGATCCCTCACCCAGGACGGGCAGACGGGCAATAGATGTTGTATACAGACAAGAAAACAGGGAACAATACAGAATATGCACAGATGGAAAACGTGTGCAGAAAAGCATCAGAGTGAACAACATTTGCGATATTGAGGTGGATGAACCACAACAGCAGAGACCACATCGGGTTCCACTTCCTGTCACCAAGACCAGAACCCTGAGGCTGCAGTGGACACAGACTCACCAACACTGGATTTTTGCTGAGGCAGCAGATGGATCAGGCTCAACAGTCCAGGTGTATTGGAGTGGTAAATATATTTTTTTTGACACACTTATTGCCAATCAGTCCTGGGTATTGTTGCTTACCATGTTCATCCCTTTAAAGTTCACTGTCTTATATGGCTACCTCCTACAGGACAGCCAACCTCAGGGAAGTTGATGGATTTCAGCTCCCGGCCCATCTGAGACCTCCTGTGTCTGCTGCTGATTCTTAACGTGAAACTGCTTCAAGTGTTTTTAAAGAGATTTATTCACCAGGTCTGTTTGTTCTGAAGAGGAGGGCGCCTCCTGAATGTCTGGTTCACGCGTTATCAGAGAAACAAGCTCAGGAAACGTCAGCGGCAGCTCGGGCCCAGCGAGACCATTTCAACGTGAAAGCGCTTTATTCGGTGTCAGGGTATCGTATTCAGGCTCTGTCTGTTCGACACATCTGTAGATACTGTAGATATCCAGTAGCCACAAAACCCCCTGAAGGAGTTAAACCCATGAGGAACCGACTACAACACGGCAGCGCTAAAATGATGAAACTGACAAACAAGACCCATCTCAGGTGGCAACTGACCAGGTCTGCACAGGCGAGACAACTCCGGACACAACTTCTCTCTCAAGCTCTCTCTTCCTCTGAAGTTTGTGCATTTCTCCACTTCTCTCTCCTCTTTACGACTGCAGGCGTTTAACCCTGCGTCTGAGCGTGGCCATCTGGAGCAGCCGTAAAGACCTTTGCCTTTAGACGTGGTTTGTTAAGAGGTATGCTGACCGCTGAGAGGTTGATTGTCTGGAGAGGCAGTCACATGTGCAACGTTAACTACTCTACCAATGAACAATGTAATAGGTAACAGGAGTTTTTTGACAAGTGCAGTTTTGGCACAAAGAGCTGTCCACCCTACTTATATCTGAATACATAAGTATATAATATTGATATATAGTATACATGAGATTCTGGGCTGTACTATTATTGACTTTTTATTTTAATGTCTCAACTCTTTCAACTCGTATATTTGTTTCATTTGACCTTTTTCAACATTTAAATCCTGTTTGTTTTATATTTATTTTCAGGAAAGGACTATATCTACTGCGCGTTATAAAGTTGGTTTAAAGTCCTGATGAATTCTCCTTCACATCATTCGACCTTATGACACTTTCCGTCGAGGAGAAGTGATTGTGACCTCAGCCTGAGCGTTCTGTTATCACTAGCAGTCACTGCCATAACCATTAAAACGCTTCACATCTGTACGTTTGGCTTGTATTCTCTTTTCTACTACTCTCATTCTCTCTCTCTCTTAACCCAACCCGTCGAGGCAGATGTCCTCCACCCTGAGTCTGGTTCTGCTCCAGGTTTCTGCCTCTTAAAGGAAGTTTTTCCTCCCTCTGTCACCAAGTGCTGCTCATGGTTTAAATAACTTTAGAAAGGGTTTGGTCTGGACCTGCTCTATATGTAAAGATAGGACCTTTGGCCCTGTCCATATACTTCTGGACTGAGAGAAAGCTTAACGCAACAACTGCACTGCATTCTGGTGATGTACAACAACCAGCACCAATGAAAAGGAACAACCAGTCACACCAACAGGAGTGGATTTGACATTTTCTTTAAAAACATTATCATCTACAGGAGCTCTGTAGATCCCCCCCCCTCCGACAAATAAGGCAAAATATGGCAAAATCCTCTGCTGTTCAGACGAGATTCAGGAGATTCAGGAGGTCAGCTGTCCGGGCCCCTTACTCTCATCAGCTCTGAGAGGTGCTTCCTAACTTGATGCTCCCTGTCACATGGCAGATGAAGCATCTCAGGAGGTGGATCCCCCAAAACTGGAGGGAGCTGTTACAGAGAGAAAAGTGAAAGAAGACGACATTTTGAAAATGTGTTCATTTAAATTAAACCTCACAGCTGGAGTGAGTTTCATGAATAGGAGCTGAAAGCCGGATGAATGTAGATAACGTCGACAGCAACGGAGACGAACTGGAATTTTAAAAAAATTCAGGAGGAAGAAAAAGAAGAAAACATGAGACTCTTCCAGTAAGTGATCAGAGGGAGTCTCACCTGACCAGAAAGGGCTGAGGGAAGCAGCTCGTCGTCTCCGTCTTCACCACTTCCTGCAGGGCCATCAAGTTCGTCAGCAGAGCTCCTTGACCACTTTTGTCAATCTTCGTCGCCACCATCTGCACAACAACAGCAACAGGTTTGCACTTTATTATACCCACACTCACAAAATGTCATGGCTAATTAAAATAGCACAGACAAAGCAATCACACGAATGTAGAAGAGAAAGTTTGTTTCAATTTATATACCAAATAAATCAGCCTTCTCTGGCAGTGGATTGTGTTGACACAGCAAACAACACAACAGACTTATTCTGACATCTACTGGCCAGGTAACAGCACTGCACCATGGATGAGGTCTGGTTCTTTATGTCACGGACAGATGGACCAACTAAATTAACTAAATTTAAGTGTTAATGAAAAATTCCTTTTTTCATTGAATTCAAGAAGAGAGTGAAATATTTCAAGCCTGTTTTTGTTTTAATTTGGATGACTGCAGTCAAAAATCCAGTATAAATACAGAGAGGTTTGTTCCCTTGTACTTGGTCGGCTCCTTCAGCAGGAATGGATCAGTGCACCGTGGCCTGGAGGAGATCCGCCTGTGGCTCTGCTGAGGTCTTATTGAGGTCCAGGTTGCTCTGATCGCAGCCTTCAGTTTGTCTGTAACGTTGGTTCGGGTGTTTCTCATCTTCCTCTTGTCAACACTCCACAGATTCAGGGTTCGGGTCAGACCAGTCAGTAGCAGTTGTGGCTCCGTGGGCCGATGCTTAGTCTTTATCTTCATAAAGCTTCAGCAGATGAAGCATCTCTAAACTCTCCTGGTAGACGCTGCGTTGACTCTGGACTTGATCAAACACAGTGAACCAGCAGCAGCAGATGACACGGACCCAGATCATCAGCCACTGAGGAAACTTTGCTCTGGACTTGAAGGAGCCTGGACCCTGAGCCTCTCCACTCTTCCTCCAGACTCTGGGACCTTGATTTCCACATGAAAAGCAAAACGTACTTTTATCTGAAAAGAGGACTTTGGACCACTGAGCATCAGTCCAGGTCTTTTCCCCCTCAGCCCAGAGTCTTCTTCACCGTCTCTGGTTGACGTGCTTCTTGGTTCCAGCACTGCGACAGTTGTAGTCGATGTCCTGAAGGCGTCTGTGCCTCGTGGCTCCTGATGCTCCGACGTCCGTGAGACTCTCGCAGGCTCGTCCATCAGCGTTTCTTGACCATCTTCTCCAGGCTGCCGTCGTCCCTGTGGCAACTTCTGACGCCGAACTTTTCCCTTGCAGCTGACTCTCCATGAAGACGCTTCCATTCAGCACTCTGCCACCAGCCAGACCTTTCAGCCATAACCCTCTGTGGAGGGTGCTGATGAAGTCAGCAGTCTCCCCCATGATTGTGCCTGTGTGTACTGAACTAGACCAAGAGATTCCTGCTATTTATACTGTATGATTGGTCATTTAACCAAACTCCAAATGAGTCTGGAAATTCCACACTTTAGATATTGACTGATGCTGAAAATGAATGGACATCCTCCTAAATTTAAAGCCCATTCTTCACTATACTCGCGTGCCCAGCGGCTGATGATCTCATCCTGCATCTTATCCCAAGTGGAGCAGCAACTTTCTCAGTTTGAAAGTGGCCATTTCAGCTTGTGGCTTCATGCTTCCTCCTCATTTCAGCAGCAGGAGTTCATCTTTGTTAAAAGCTGAACTGTCACAGCCTTAATAATGGTCAAAGTGTTTAATAATGTGCGGGCATGAATAATTGAAGACGGAGAGCGCAGAGAGTGGGGGGTGCTTCATTATAATGCCACGGCGCCGGCGTTTCAGAGGGGACAGCAGTTTTTAAATAGCTGAGTGGGAGCGTTCAGCATTAATTCAGTGTGGACATAATGTTGAGGACTTAAAAGAGGAATGAGTCAAATGTTAAAAAAAAAAAAAAAAAAAAAAAAAAAAAAGGAGGGGTAAAGTCTGGTTAGTCCCGACTGCTCTCCACCTCTGCCAGATGGCGGAGAGCCTGTATGGTCCGTAATCTGCTCCGTATCAAGAGTCACTTTCAGCAAATCCATATTGACCTATCACCTTCATCTGTTCCTGCCAACCTTTCTGAACTGTTTGTTTCCTCGCCCTTCAGACAGGCGTGGGCAGATCTTAATATAGTCCAAATATAATAGGTTAAAATGAGTTCAGTGACTCTCTCTTCAATCATTTGGAAAAACAGGCAGGATGTAACTGCTTCTGAAGAACACCGGTGTCCTACCGCGTATGGACGTCTGAACTCTTCACACATTTGCAGGGCAATCAGGTCGGCCTTCTGAAGACCAACGCTGCCGTCAACCAGCAGGAACGTCCTCACAAGACTGAAAGACAACAGACATGAATCAGGGCCCAGGCTGCGTCGAGAGCAAATGCACTCGTGGCCATCTGAGCTCCCGTGTGCTGGTGCTACACAATGAGGTGTGGCCAGGTGCATTGTTGCGGCATTGCCGTCTTGAGACGGTGGTAAGTAATTGCACAACCGACCACCAAAAAACCTGTTGGTAAGTCAGTGGTGCAGTACTTCAGGACGCGTTGTCAGGAGAGTAACATGCGCCTACACAGGCGGCTTTACACAGTGCCTGTTACACACAAGCAGAATGTGTTTCCCCATTAATCACCCAGTGCAACTTCACACTTTCGCAATGAACCAGAAATGTGTTTACAAGTCTCACAAACATGGAAAGAGAAGAGAAGAAGAAAGCCGTGTGCAGCTCATTGATTCACTGGATTATTATTATTATTTTTTTTTTTTGCCCGCCCCTCGGGGTCAGTCTGGTCAGTCGCATATCTGATCACCTGACAGCAAACAGAACGCGATTGTGCGTCAAACACGGCACCAACACCGCAGCCCGTCAAGGTGCAGGCACGCCTGGCTATTGAAGGGAATCGGAGACGGCACTCTGCAGGGCACAGACATTTACCTGCTGCATTCGACTGCAGCTTGAACAAACAGCTAAGACACACTAACATCTAGCTTTTGTCAGCAGTGGAAGCGGCTACAACAGCTGGCATTTATCAGCTCCTGCTCCGATCCGCAGTGATGAAAACACAGAACCTGTGTGAACCCGCCTATTCTCGACACCTTTTCCCGTGGATGTTGGCGCGCAAATGGCCAGAGGCACTTCCTGTTTTCACCACTCTAAAGGGAGAAAACATGCAGTGATTTTGTTCCTTGTGTAACAGAATGCGTCACTGGAAAGGCAGTGAGGTCAAAGAGCTTTTCCTGATTCCGGGTGAACAGGAAATGTGTTGACGGGCTACTGGCACTCAGAGATACAGCCATATATAACAACACCGCGAAAAGCATTGAGTTTGTAATTTGGCTGTTGGCCATCTTAGCTTTGTGAAACCAGCAGAAACCATATTTGGAGGAGAAGGTGGTGCTGAGGAGTGGATCTGACCTGCTCTGTGCTCCATCCTGATTGGGTGGTACAGTCTGTCAATCACACTGTAGCCACGCCCTAATTCACCCCCTGCTTTATGGTCTATTTTCCTCTAAGTGGCACAATCACTTAAAAAAAATGAACATCGTGTATTGAAGAAGACCCCTGAACACCCCCTGATGGTCATTAGATAGAACGCAGGTTTAAGGCTCCTCAGCACTGGCTTCACTTTACAGCCCCGGAGCTTACGTCCATATTTCTAGACAGTTATGGGTGGAACCTCCAGCCTGAAAGCAGCTCTTCAGTAGCTGCTGAACAGAGCTGCTGCTGCTCAATGTTCACGGGGAAGTTGGGACTATTCTTCCTTGTAGAGCTGCTTCAGCTCAGACAGATTCTCAGGACATGTGAGCAGCTCTCCTCACTTCAGTCCACAGCATCTCTACTGGATTCAGGTCTGGGTTCTGACCGGACTAGTATAGAAGTTGTGATTTACATCTGACTCATGACAGGAAGTTTACTCGGTATGTGGTGAATGAGAGTGTTACTTTGCTCCTCCAGACATCTCTAATATGCATGAGGGCTGTTTGCTGTGTAACCCTAGTGTAGACACATGCTACCCTTTCTCCAGGCAGCTAACCGCGGTCACAGCGAATGTCTCACTTTTTCCTTGTGCAGAGGTACGGCTCCACCATGTCCACAAAGTCTTTGGGTGCCTTGTGTCCATAGCCTGGCATGTCCACGATGGTGAAAGCTTTGCCGACTTTGAAGAAGTTCATCTTCTTTGTGTGGCCCTAGGAGGGAAACAAAACGTGAAGCAGTGATTTTGTTCCTTGTGTAACAGAATTGTAGCCTTTTCTGTTGCAGGCCAAGGCCTGGTGTTCGTGGGGTCCCCCCACCCCCTTTCAAGCGATGGAAAAGGGGCTTCAGTGACAAAACATTTCACAGAATTGATACATTTCCATGGCTTAATATTTTTCATATGGTACGACAGGCAACAACGGCTTCACTTTCACCAGATGTGCAGTTGCTGCACTTTTGCTTCGTGGGAGATTGTAAACCCTGGAACTCAAGTTGGAGGCTACTCACTGGAGTTTTGGAGACTCTGACTTCCACTTCAGGAGCCAGGGAGAACAGAGCTTTGATGAGAGACGACTTGCCCACGTTGCTTCTGCCAATGAAACACACCTGGAAATACACACACACGCACACAGTCTGTGAGATTGTGCTGAATTACAACTGGCTGTGTTAATGACTGAAGGTCCTGATAGTAACTCAGTGATCTGTGCTGGAAGACTTTGTGCCGAGTCTTTCTCCTCATCCAGTGAATCACTCAGCTGCTCTGACTGTTACGGGCTGCTGCGACCGGCTGCTCAGGTTTTGCCGCTGCGGCGCCGCGACCGCAGAGTCCCACAGAACACGGCTCGGGCTCATCCATCTCTCTGACACAAGACAGATGGGTAGAGGTTGGTGCTGCCAGTAAGCTACGAATACATCATCCTCTGACAGGGCAGAGGGGCAGAGTGGTAACTAACTCGGCATGCCGAAGAGACCCTGTTGTCCCATCAGCAACAATGTTCCACTCTGATGCCTCCAGTGAACTCTACGGTCTATAAGGTTAGAAATCTGCTCATTTATTATAACGCGTCAGCTCCTGCTTAATTATGCATTTGGCTCCAGGAGGGTAAAGAAACATCAAACTACATCTACCCAGACTGTGTTCATATTCTAAGACGAAGGAGGACGATGTGAACAACCTCTACATGTTCAACACGACTCTCTTTTACAGCTGTTTCCTTTTTAACTTTAGGTCACACTGGTCAAGAATAATAATAATTATAACAGCAGTTCAGAGCCAATGTCACAGGCCCTGTTCACACCTGGTATTAACATCTGTCTCCTGTGATCCAATCACAACTGGACAGCTCTAAGTTCAACCATTGAGGACATGTTTGAGACCAGGATCAGAGGTGGTCTCCGAGGTGATCACATGTGGCCACATTCTTCTAGCAGCGTGAACCCAAATGTGTCCTGGGCCACACATGAAGGACCACCAACATCTGCTCCACTGGCATCCTCTGAAGGACCACCTACTCCGACGATGTCCACCGCCAGTCTGATTGGTCCCTACAGTTTTTTTTTTTTTTTTAATTTTACTTTTCAAATTAATAGTCTTAGTAGTAATAGTTTCTAATGTCAAAAATCTGTCACTGTAGAGCTGCGAGAAGAGCAATTAGTCGCCTCACCCCACTGTGCTCCCCCTACTCTCACACCAAGCCATGTGTGAAGTGACGCGTGTACAGCAGACCACGTGATCACTGAAGGCGCATGTTAATGTCAGGGGCGTGAAAAAGAGCTCAGTGATAGAGAGCAGGGGGTTGGTTTGAACACAAATCTATTTTACACCAGCAGAAATTCTCACTTCCTACACAGTCCGATCTGCAGGGATGTGGTCTGCAGAGGGCCACATGGGTGTAGGCTAAATAACACTCAGTTCACATTTGAACAGATATTGGATTGTTTCAGTGGGCATCTTTTTAAAGTGTCTAACACACAGTTCTTCAGCAGCCCATGGTTCTGCCAGTGTGCTGGTACTCTTTGCTGCCTCTCATTACTGGCAGCGCTCCGATCCAAGTCGACTGCACACACTCCTCAGCCTGTTGGTCTTGAGATCAGTCAAACTGGTGCTCAAGGACGCCTGCAGGACTCAGACACGTGGCCCACGTTATGAAGGGCTGTTTAGTTCCTAAAAGCTTCCGTTTAGATATGTACAGGCTTAGAAAAGGTAAAGGTTAACCATCAGGTTATTCATAAAAACCTGATGGATCCTTTACTCGAAGCAAAGAAGAGGCTCTGAAAGATTTCACAGCAGAAATGCATAAATAATATTTCACTTGGAGCAGATCTTTCACAGGTGACCCAACAATCAGATATTATGGGGGGGATTACACCTGTGCTCCAACAAAATAGAATGTTGTTATCATCTATTTACTCCTTTTTCTTTGTGTAGTTCATCATTACTTTAATCTTTGTTTCTTCCAGTATCTTAAAAAAAAAAAAAAAAAAAAAAAAGATGCAAAATTTGTCACTGGTGACCATCACCACCACCACAAGTGTTTTAAGTATATAACAGGAGGTGTCTGGCTTTAAACCCCAGGTCCCGAGCCTCCCTGTGTCTGCGTGGGTTCCCTCCAGGTTCTCCCCCGAGTCTGCGTGGGTTCCCTCCAGGTTCTCCCTGTTCCTCCCACGGTCCAAAGACACGTACGGCAGGTTAACTGGCCCGTAGGCGTCAGCGTGAACGGCGTCTGTCTCTGCACATCGGCAATAGACTGGTGACCTGTCCAGGGTGAACCTCGCCCTCACCCAACGTCAGATGGCACTGGCCCCAGCCCCCCCGGCACAAGAGTTAAGATGTACAGATAATGAATGGACGCAGCCAACATTCATTTTTCATAAATAACTAAATTGTTTGATTTGGCATAAAAGGCGTCATGAAGTGTGGGGGTGCCCGCTCACCTCTGGCTGGTGCAGATCCGGTATGTGGTCCATCCTCTCTGCAGAGGCGCAGTAATCGATCTTGTGAGCGCGCGATGGGCAGAAGAGCCTCTCTGCTTTGACCATGTCCTCCACCCTGGGGTCAAAGAGCTGGAACGGTGCCCTGTCCACAGACCTGAAAGTTTAGCTCCGTGTCAGCAACAATGTAAGATGTGGAAATCCCGTCCACCTGCGAGGGCAAATGCAAAAGCAGAGTCGTGTAAGGCATACAGAGCCGAGCTACGGTACCTGTCCAGGTGTTCTTCCAGCGCGCTGAACGGGTACAGCAAGCCCTGCAGTTTCTTAGGAGGCAGCTTTGTGGCCTGCTGCAGGGAGGACAGTCTGTGGGCGCTGTGCCGGGAAACGGCACAAAGCTGAGTCCCAGGCTGGAGCCACAGTCGCGGCCGGAGACGGGGCATCATCTTCTCCCCCCTTCCGGAGAAGTCAGAGCCGCCTGGAGGAGCCGGCCAACACCGCGAGCTTCGTGCAAGAGCACCGGCTTTAACACGAGCCGAGGCTCCGCTGGGAAAACCCGGCCGGCTGCGCACTCGTTACCCGAATATGACGCGTTCACGGCGCATGCACAAGCGGCCGCAGGTCGAACGGCTTAAAGGCGTTCGAGTTCATTCTGTGGCGGGGCCGGTAAGTTTCTGTCAATAACACGAGGAGCAGGTTCACGTTCAAGTCCCTATATATGAGCTGTCTCATATGTAAACAACTGTCACAAACGCAGTGCCCGGTCTCCTTTAACAGACGCACGAGCCGGCTAACGTTAGCGTTGCACGCTCGATGCGTTCAAAGTGAACGACGCTCGTTCGTTTCGCGACTTAGCTCGACTGTCGTGGGTTATTCAGCTGCTTTGAGCTACAGCCGCGCCGAGCGTCGCCCACCGCTTCTCGCCTTCCGCGTTGAGTGCGCCATTCAAATGAGACCGAGGGGAAAGGCGTAATTTCACTAAAGGTTCCGCTTTGAAGGGAAACCACGTGGCCACCCAGCTGCCGGTTGTCACCATCATAACGTTCCGATTGTTATCACTAATGTAATGCACTTTTAGTAGGTATTCTGTTGCACTGTTGCAAGAGAAGAAGGTTTATACAACAGCAGCTACCGGTGTCCACACATGCTTTGTTACATCCCAACATTCCACTCATCTGTGAAAGTCAATACTCAATAAGTCACTCGGTATCCCATAGAGACAAAGTGTATATGTATTCAAATACATTAAGCAAGTGTGACACCCTGCCCTGACTGCCTCAGGGTCTCTCCCCCTCCCCCCCTCCTCTCATTTCTCTTCATCTTCTCTGAGGTGTTTCTCCACCTTGCCTGGATCCGCCTGTGGTAGATTCATCTGACTGGACCCGATCAGTGAAGACACACGCCCGTCGACACAGTGGTCTCACAGCTGACGCTGGGATGACTGAATGTGTCCGAAATCACTCACCTCTCCCTGTTTAATCCACTATGCAGGGAGTTTGCCATTTATTTATTATTATTTATTACGCCCTATATAGTGGACTCAAAGTGTCCCACGATGCTTCATGAAAAGTAGTGTGCATCCAAAGCCCATTAACCAAACAATATAGACCATCATGCGTTGTACAGAAAAAAATGACGCAGAGAAATTTAACCAACTAGCGTCCGGAAGTGTTTTCAGTTTTACTGATGAGCTTACTACATATAGTCCTCTGCAGAGAGGTCCATGGACAGAGTAGGGAGGAGTGAATGAGTGAGTGATTTCAGACACTACAAATGTCAGAGAAAAACCGTGGAAGGTTTGTGCCGAGGCCCAGGTCTGGGAAAGGATATAGAAACATTCCTGCTGCACTGAAGGTTTCTAAAAGCATGGCAGCCTCTATCATTTTTACACAGGGCTGTCCACCAAACCAAGCCATCAGGAGAGAAGTGTCTTAGTAAGAAAGGTGACAAAGAACCTAATGGTCTCTCTGGCTCAGCTCCAGAGATCCGGTGTGGAGATGGAAGACAGTCCCAGAAGGGCAACTATCACTGCAGCACCCCACCAATCTGGGCTTCATAGCAGAGTGAAAAGACGCCAAAACCCCCTACATATATATTTTCCCCCAGGTTGTCCTTGTCATCTGTGAGACCTTAAACAGACGGGTACGTGCGTTTCCAAATGATGTCCAATTGGATTTACCACGGGTGGAGAAATGTCGAGACAAATCGGAGCTAGATTTTAAGTCTCATAGCAAGTAGTGTCTTGTCTATGTGATATTTCAGTTTTCGTCTTGTTTTCACTTTGTAATTATATGATACTGAGTGTGGATTTTTAATAGACTGTGAAAAAATCGAAGGAGTCCAACACTTTCTGGATGCACTGTATCTTATCTCTGAAGACATATCATACTACGTAAGTGTTTCCTTGTGACTAAAGTTAAAGACAGTGAATTGAGAATCTGGGATATAATTTGTGAACATGAATCATCTGAGATTCAGCTACATCCTTCACACTGACGCATGGCTGGCAAGAGCGGCAGACACATTCCTGTGTTCCTGCTCCTTGGTTGGAAACGTCTCCTCTCCACAGGAAAGGTACAGTTCTAGCTGTCACATACGTCCTCCATCACCCTCTTGGTGGGGATTATTGAGGATTATAATACTAATGTTCACGCAGAGCACGCCAACGAAATGTCTTCATAAATTTGGTTATATGAGGTGGTTGTGATAAGAGCGACTCCAAGCTTCTCTCGCCCCTTACATGCTTCTGCGCTGAGTCTCCCACCAGGGAAGGAGTTTCATCAACACCCATTTCAAGTGGTGGTTGGCTCTCACAGGTTCATGAGCGCGGAGTGGTTAGCCTCCTTCTCGCAGTTTCCCCTAAAGGGCATTCTCCAAATTCCTTCCTACGGAGAGGAGAAACCAGCTCCAGTATTTATCCAGCTTTGATTAATAGTTTTAAAAGCATTTTTTTTATTTGAAATGCAGAACATTTGGCACTCTTCGGGGATCTCATTTTAGGATCAGCACTTCAAAAATGAATTTCTATTATCTGTACAGCTCCCTCATGGGTTTTGTCAGCCCCTTCTGCCTCCACATGGTGGCAGTGCAGACTGCTGAAAACATCCCTACACTCACACTGATATGTTAAATATCTGCCTTCACCACCTTGTGCCAATCCTCCCTCTGCTCCATCTGGGTTTTATGACCTGATGTGATTCATAGTATGTTCACTGAACAAATTAATTCACTGATATCCAATTACAGCCCTCATATTCTCCCTGTCCTCTTGCAATGGAGTCTTTTATTCTAGTGTGCCATGTGGTAATGCAAGAGTCTTTTTCATTCATCACCCATTTAGGAGAATATAGACTTCATATGAACAGAGTATCTTATTAAACTAGAAAATTGAATATGTAATTGATTTACCCTCACGGTCTCTTTCTTTTATTACACACGTGTTTAATGCATCATCAAATGTAGTACACTTGCTTGGCAGTTAAATAAATATCATCCGCTATAGGTGGTAGAGTATCTCCGTGCTGCTTGGATTAATTAGCAAACTAAAGGCCGTTAGCTGTATCACTTTAATGTTTTATTATGTCACAGAGAACTGAGAACAGAAGGAATCGCCGTCATGGACAGCTATGGGCTCCTTAATAGGTGGACCTTTTCAGCCAGCAGCCATTTATACAGCTTTTAGTACAACAAAGCCGTGGACAAACCCTTTAAACCTCACAAAAACCACATTTCACCAGCGGTTTTAAGAGGTGCTTGGGTGGGAAACAAGACAGTGAGGGATATATGGCAGCAGAGGGGATAGATAAATGGTGGTAGGAGCAGAGAGGACGGGATGTGAGCGACAGACAGGAATGGGGAATGGGGATTGGGGTGGGGGTGGCCACGAGTGCTCTCATGACTCCATCACCCCATCCTTCACTGTGAGCCAGAGGATCAAATACCAGACCAATCAATCGTCCACCAAGCAGACATCTATAGCGCAGGCCATGATGGCATTTACCTCCCCAGGGTGCATATCAATAGAATAAAAAAAAGAGAAAGATATCATACAGAATTGATTGTCCCCAAACAACCTCCCCATCCACACCATCAAGCCAGCCTTTCACCATTATCATCATTTGTTCTTTTGCTCTTCATTTGCTCTCTGTCCCTGTCTTCTGTCTCCTTCCAATCTTTTTTTTCTTTTTCTTTTTTTTTTTTTTGACACTATGTCTGTCTGTCTGTCTGTCTGTCTGTCTGCCTGTTGCAATTCTTTCATTGTGCTTGACTGATGTCCAACAGACAGGATTTGCAGGGTTTTTTTTTTTTTGTTTTTTTTTTTTGTTTTTTATGACAATGAAACAAGTGGAAAAAGTCCAGCTGCAACGCTGAGCAGCCACCCACAAACACCCACGCATACACACCGACGATGCTTTAATCTGACACTGAATTATCACAGAGGTTGACCTAAGCGACCCTTCTAGACCTATTAAACCGGTCATTTGCATGTTAACCACCGAGGCTTAACCCAGGCCCCCGCCCCGACCCCTCTGCCCCCTCTTGCTCAGCCTCCGGTACCTCCTGCCAAGATGTGACAGGGCCACAATTGGACGTGCGCTGCCAGAATACCAAAGCCCCCACCCCGCCTTCACTCCTTGCTTTTGTTTGTCCGGGAGGATGAAGTACAGAGGGGTCTAACAAGTCAAGAGGTCAAACCATCAATACGCCTCATACAAACACACGCGGCCGACACATACACTCTCCGCAAGGGCAAAAAGACAACTGGAGATTAACACAGGCTGTATTTGCTCTGTATACCCATCTGGCAGGGCTGAGAGCTGTCGGGCCTCACACCTGTGGCAACATCCGCCATCTATCAGTTGGTCAGTATGTGCACAAGTGCAGGGCTGGGCTTGTGGAAGCGAATGCTGTATCATTTATCCGAGCTCGCTCCCTCCAGTGTTTTCACTCCCATTACTCTCTCTGTCTCTGTTAAGTAAACAGAGCAATCGGAACGAATGGTTGCCCTCGCTCTTGGAGAAAAAGAAAAAAGGGCCCCGCTCCAAATAAGGTGATTCCTGCTCTAACCCGCACATCAATAATATTCACACTCCTCGCCACACTTGAGACTGAAAAGCCAAGCGAGCTGCGCCGCACTGACTCTGCAATATTTAATAAGACCAGCAAAAAGTATAAATCATGAGCTGCTGTAATTTGAGCTGCACAGCGTTCTACTTCAGATCCTACCAGGCTGTCAGCTGTGTCTTTCCTTGTTCTTCTCTGTCTCTCTCTAAGCATCTCCCATGAATACAGCATAAATATTTTGGCAGGTGGTGTTTGGAGGATATTAGAGCACAAGCACTGAGCGCTCAGGGATATCGATTTTGCTTTAGCAGCCAAGAACCATGGCTCTACTGGCATCAATACATCAAGGAGAGGAGGGTGAATGAGGAGGAATGACCTTGAGCCAGGAAGCAATCTTGACAAATAAAGCCTCGGGAAGGAAATGCAGGGGAAACAAAACACTGAAGAAACAAGGGTGCAGAGACTCAAGGGTGACACTGTGAGGTCTACAGACAGACAGTGAGGGGAACGTTGCTGAGCAAGACTTCAAGACTGGAGCCTTTTTAAACATTATCGCTTTCCCGCAACAGCTATTGATTCAGGAGGTTTTCCATTTGAAGAAAGACGCTTGAATGGATATTTACTTCTCTAAAGAAAAATGTAAATGTTTCTGTAAGATCCTAACAAAACGGATGAACATGCACGCTCATCCAATATCCTTTCACAGGCAGGTTATAAATAAAAAAGAAAAAACTACACTTGAGTTGTGCGAGTGTCAAAAAAGCAGAAAGTCTCCCAAAGAGACCTGTGCACGTTTGCTTAGGTCTTACACAGCCTCCTCATTTATTTCAACGCTCGTACAAAACTCATACAAAGAGTCAAAACACAAAGAAATCTAGAAGACAGCTTCACTAATACATGCGCTGCGAATACTCATCACACAACCACATGCTCTAATGATTATTACAATACCAAATACACAAACCCGCTGCAAGTAGCAAAGATGGAAATGGTTAAAAAAAAACAAAAAACAAAGATAAACCTGGGTGAGACGCAAGTATTGAACGACAACTGCACATGGAGGTAAAACCCTTTTGTTGTCGTCTGTGCTACTTGCAGCGCGTCTGCGCGGTTGAAACTGTTGTTGTTCTTCATCAATAATTGTGTTGAAATTGTACTAAATCTATATGTTGTATGTTTTAAAGCGTCACTTCATCCATTCACGTAAAATAAGTGACCTCACATTACATTCAAAAATAGTCTCCTAAAGTTCTTTATTGCCTTTTTTTTTTTTTTTTTACGATGACCTCAGTTTAGTTTCTCTGTCCACTGGATTGGACAGAAAACAATAAATAATGAGTGTCTTTAGAGCAGAACTGGGTGCTGAATGGGTTAATAACTGTCGACCACATGCTTAGATTCCTGGCACATTTTAGCTAATATTCTTAATTCACAGTGTTTGTTGATGCTACAGTCTATTACAGGTCAAGGGGAAGTGAAGTCGAACTGATGTTTACGTGATCCAACAATAAATAGCAACTGAAACGACAAGCGTGAGCCCCATCCTTTTCTCACTGGGTCACATGAAAATGCATCCGAGACCAATTAAACACCACGGGCCGCCATTCCCTCAGAAGCGACACCGTGGGCTCTCTGCTGCTGTAAAAGAGATGAAGAACTGCATGCTGGGGAATATGGTCTGTGCTGATAGGCCTGACACCTCAGGACCATGAACTCGTTCATTCATCTGATGCTTTCGTCCAAGTGGAACCCAAATGCGAAGGCAGCGCTACTCCTACGGGCCAACACCGAGCTAGTTATCAGCGCAGTGAGGTAACCTTCAGATTTATTAGGTCATGTTTTAGGATTTAGACCGCTCCCCACCTCAACAAGTCCATTACCACTGCCAGCGCCTCACTTTCTCTGCTCCATGTCATTTTTTCTCTATACGCTTTGTCTGTAACACACACACACACACACACACACACACACACACAAACAAGCTCACAATCCTCCACCCTCTCCTATGTGTCTCTGTCTTTCTCTCTTTCATTCCACAGAGATGATTTATTTTGTTCCTCCCCTCTCCTCCTCCGGTCCTCAGCCACCTTCGGGGTCACTGCCGAGCTCCATCACTCTGTCTGGATTCTTAATCCCCACACTGGAGACGCCCGTGCCAATACGGGAGAATAACAGATTAAAAGACACAGCTCAAGCCCCGAGAATCCCCCACCCCCCCCCACCCCTCTTCTCTCCCTCTGTCTCTGCCTCCCTCCGTCCGCACAACAGATAAGTGGAAAAATAAACTTGGGGAAGCTAAGCCGGAGTTGAGAGGCGAGTCATCGACCCGGGGATGACAGAGAAGCTTCCAACGCGGTGGTTAATGAAGGTGATGCAGCAAGGCAAGGCCCGCTGCAGAGGCTCCCTGAGTTATAACGCTGGAGCCTTGGGAGGTGACATGACTGCAGGCGGGAAGGTTTCCACTTCACCGCAATTGTCTAAGGAAGATACATGGTTGACCCCGAGACAAAAATATAGTAGAGAAGTAGCAGAACATAAAAATAATGAAACCTGAGGCTCCATTTTCCCATAACCAAAAATAATGGTTGTTTCACCTATATGAGGTCATTGTCAGCTTTGGCTCCAAAGTGAATGGATGGAGGATGGGGCATTATGGTTAATAGAGACAGAAAATCCAAGAGATCTTATTAATAAAGAATCTAAAATAAGAACAGGGAGGAGAGAAATCTGTAGTCCCCTGGAGGTCATATTCTCCCAGCATCCCACAGCGTGCCTAACCACTGATCCAAGACTAGTTAACCTATGAAGTCATGCTGGTATTTGCATGGCTTCATAACCCACCCAAGTGACCTTTAAACCAGGCTTTTTAACACAGTGGCCGCAGTCCTTTCATTCAAATATGAGACTCCCGTCCCTGTTGTGCGAGAGACGGGCGGGAAGAGGGGGGAGAGGAGGGAGGAGAAGCAGAGGGGTGGGACAGCAACAAGGGAGATAATGGCTGTGTCAGTTTCACACCGCTCTCCCCTGTAAAAGCTGAGCCAGGAGGGAGCTGAGAGGGAAAGGGGGGCACGAGTGCATATGAGGATGTTTGTGTACAATAGAGTGAAGGAAAGAAAGGCTGTGTATGCCTTAGTGCACGTCTGCATTTAGCTGAGTATCGCAGTTGTTTTTATATTTCTGTGTAACTGTACAAAACCTTGACGCTTTGAAATGAGGTGCATCGTCTCGTTTGAGAACAAGGACTATAAAGAAATATGCTATAAATGAAATGAAATGAATTCCAATTTGTAGGAAACTGGACAGAAACTGGGCTCTTCAAACGTTCAATGGCACAAATATGATATAAAAATGTTACACCACCTTAGTGCTTTAACTTTACCCAGAAGAGAACAGAATAGAGTAACATCCAGTTTAGAGGAGAAGATCTTTCCGCATATGTAATTTGAAATCCTACAAATTAAATAAAACATTCTGCATTATAAAATAAAAACACATGTAAAAATTATATATAAACCCCATTTTTCCATATGTTCCCATACACACACACACACACACACACATATATATACTATGAACACTTTTAGCTTTAATGTCTCTCCTTGTTTTAAGGTTATATTGGTGTTGGAGCTGAAAACCAAAGTTGAACTTCTAAGATAAATATTGGCCACAAATACAGTGGAGCATCTTTTACGCTCCAGTAACCCAGTCTTAAGCTACTTATACAAATGTCATTAGTCTGGGTTTCAGTGTGGAACTTTGAAGTCCCTGTCCACCTGTTAGTGGCAAAAGAATTTACTTGTCTTGGACTTAAAATTCAGTCAGAAAAAAATGTTTTGTGCACCCTTGTGTGTGTGTGTGTGTGTTGCTCTTACAGGCTCATTGTTCACTCCTCCACAGCCACCTCTGTGCCTCTTTGAGAGGACAGCAAGGTAAAGGGAGGGGTGAAGAGGGGCGCAGTGTCCTCCAAATCACCATCACCCTTCGTCCTCCCCCTCTTCTGTCTCCCTCCCTCTCTTCCGTCCAGTCCTAAAGAAAGTCTCCGGGCCCCTGACAACAGGGTGTCCATCTCCCATGGCTTCACTTCAGCCAGTGGGCACACACTGTTGGCTCATTGTGACTTGCTGGACTCACAATGTGTTTATTGGACAGGGCTGTATGTGATGCCCCCCCCCCCCCCATTCCTCCTCCTCTGCTGGGTATGAGCTCTATCCGTATGGTGTTGGTAGCAGGTGGGGGCCCTGGCTGGAGGGGAGAGGTCATCTATACAGGGACAATGAAGAGGCAACAAGGCAATGCAGAGGGAGAGTACAGGCCAAAGAGTGGCCGAAAGACGAGTGCTAAGACAGAGCAAGGAGAGTCACTCTGCAGCAGCAAAGAGGATTAGGATGAGAGGTGTTTTAGTGGAAGGTGGAAGAAGAAGTAAACAGAACAAAAATAAATCTTCATTCAGGTCCCAGAGGGAGCTGGATAGTACCACACTTTTCCTTAACAAAATGAATCGTTCAGGCGACATCTCTCAGCCACAGTGTAATTACAGGAAGTGCCTGTAACAATATGCCATCACACTAAAATTGCTAGTAATGATGATAATATTATCAAATTAACTAAATGTCCAACCATAGAGTCGAACCACAGACTCACTACTCAGAGTGTTGTGCACCCATGTGATATGTAATATATATGTGATAATTACCACTGGGCTATTGTTTTGCCCCAGACAGACCACACATCAACAGAAAATGCCATTCTGTCAGGACAAACATGCACAAAGACACTGTCTTAAGGTGAACAGAACTTAAACATGCAATACCTGATTATATATTTGTTCGGCCACAGAATGAACATAATATATCATTTAAAGTTGATATGATAGACTTGATAAACTGTCTTTTAGCTCTGTGTTGGGTCTCCACCAACTCCAGCAGAAAACATCTGTCTCTTTAGCAGCTTAACACTGCAGTGCTGTTTGACTCTGAGCATGAATAGAGGTTTTTATCCATTTGCTGAAACTAAGCGAGCAGTGAGGACCAAGACAGACACACATGAGCTGAAATTCATGATAAAGCTCCTTAAAGCCAAGTGAAGCAGCAGATTCATCACTATGAAAGAGACCTTAGACGTTGTCACATTGTCTTTGACACATCATAAAAAATATTGATCCCAGCTCTAATTATGGGAGGACCAATCAATGGATTTAAAAAAAAAATAAAAAAATCAATAGGTAATTTCCTCGCTAAGATCAAACAAGCAGCTCTTTTAATATTAAAATCACAACATAATTCCACAAGAAATGATGTCCAAATGAGGTTCAGCCTTTAGCTGAGAGGCTAAAAATGTTTATAATAACAATTTCATTTTGTTAATTGGCTGAAGATTTAATGTTTACCATATTTACCATTTTAGCTTCCTGTGTTAGCAGGAGAACATTTTACTCTTATGCAAATGAGCACTAAACTCAAAGTACAGTGGCTGGAGTCACATTTTTGATCTCACTTTTTATTATTTGCTCTGGACAAATTAAATAAATAAAAATAAATGTTACAGTTCATCCTCAGGGGAATATTTGTGCCAAATTTCATGGCTGTCAACAAATCAAAAATGCTCAAAAATGTCACCTGCTGGTGGCACAAGATGAAAAGTCACAAAGACTAAAATTTCACAGTAATAGTTGTTGACATATTTCATTCTGGAGTCAAGGCGTGAGCTGACTGACGACAATGTGTGGAGCCATGCCGCTGGTGTGGCTTTAAAAAAAAAAACAAAAACACACACACAAAAAAAAAAAAACAGGACAACGGAGGCAAACATAAAAGCGGGAGAGGGGAGAGTGGGAAATAAAACAGGGTTGAAGGCTGTTTGATGAGTTCATAACCCAACAAAAGCCACACAACAAACAACCCACAGAGAGACTATCTTTGCAAGTGCTCTCACCCCTCTATCTCTGTCTGCATGGAGGTGTGTGTGTGTGTGTATGTGTGTGTGTGTTTGGGTGTGTGTGTGTGTGTGTGTTTGTGTGTATGTGTGTGTGTATGTGCTGCTGCTCTCTGAGGGGAGAATTTGCCGCCTGAAAACTCTTTCTCTTTGAAATGACAACATTCTTGTTAGAGGAGTGATTGATTGAGCGAGTCTGGCCTGGTCCTGAGCCCCCTGCCCGGTTCATTTGTTATACATTTATAGTTCATAATCCATCTGCTTTCACCTCTTCATATTCCATGTAATTTTTCATTCTCCTTTTGTATCAGTGGGGGTCATTTTTCTCTACGGCTGTGATAGATTGTTTAGTGTCTGCTGTCTATAATTGGCCCAGATAGTGGGAAGACTCACATGTGTTTATCATTAGGGTCTGAGTCTGTGTGGAGATCTCTTCATCATCGCTCCGGACTGACGTCTAAACTCAGGCTATTGCACCGAATCGATCCATTAAGCCGTTCCTGAACCTGTTTGAGGGTGGGCTGATGCTGTGTAATGCATCTGGCAAGCATTTAACATGATGGCAAATGAGCTCGGTTTGTTCAACTTATTTTTCTCCCCCATTTGCATGAAGTGCAGTTCACCCCTTTGTTGCCTGTGGCCAGCAGGTGGCAGTAAAGGACCACACATGAACGAGCTGAGGCTGAGTCATTCAGAGTTTACCATCTGATGCTCTGCAAGGGTTCCCGAGAGATGCCAGACACGGGAGGCAGACCTAATGCCTGTAACCCGGGCTCTTTCCAGTTTTTATTATTTTTATATTATTTATCTCCACAGTTCTCAGCCTTGATTTTTCTGGTCATTTTTTTTTTTTTTTTTTTTTTTAAATTACACTTTGAATTACAGAGCCCACGGCAGGCTGAGGCTTACACGGCTTTCCAACCTTTTGGGTCGAGAGAAAAGTGGAATGAAATGAAGTCCACTTGAAAAAAAAAAAAAAAAAACCCTTCATCACACATAATTGATTTTAATGATAGCTTAGTATTATTTTGAAATGAAAAACCCAAATCAGCACATTATGAGCTGCACTCAAGCCAATGCAAAGTCAACCCGCCTGCCAGCACGTTGTTTTTCTTTCTTTCTTTTCTTTTCTTTTTTTTTTTTTTGAAAAGCTGCTGCAGCAAAAAGCAGCTCGATGTCTCACCTGCAAAATAGAAAACACTTCAAAAAGCAGATGCTTGGTTCATGGGTTTACTGTTGCACAGACTATAGGACAAGGTTAGACAACATTTTCTGATGTATTCGAAATGCGGCGGCCAGAGGAATTTTCTGACCTCAGCCTGTGGTCGTCTGCCAAAAATGCTTGTAAAGATCCGGGATTCATGTTGATCAATTTCCTGAGGAGAGATTTCTTTCAGGTTCATCACGACTTACTGGCTCATTGTTGTTGCATTAATGCATGAATTAAAATGGCTACGGACATTTTGTGTTAGTTTAACCCACATTTATACCATTAGAAATACAAATGTCACTGTATCCACTTCTGTTATGCTGCAACCTCAAGACAAAAACTACTAGACAATAAGTCTTAGTTGAAAATCGATTGTCTAAAAAGACAGTGTATAAATTTCTAACTTTGGGACTTGAAATGATTCGATTTATATCTATCAGCTGCAGATATAAAATATATTTGTGCCTATGTCGGTACAACATTAACACATGATGTCTGTAAAAGAAATGACACATACATACATTTCACCAGTAAATGTTAGGTCTGGTTTTAACATTGGACTTGTCATGTCACATTTTATCTGTTGAATAGTTGTGCACAGACAAACCTCTAGTGAGTCTGTAGCTGCAGCTGAGTGTCACGAGCAGATACTCTGATGATGATCAGACAAAGGTGCTCCAAAAACAACAGTGTAATCGTGAGAGTGCTTTCCATTGTCGGGCAAGAAACAGTCCCCTCCGTGGGTGTTGTAATCTGTATGGATGGCTGACCTCCGAGTGCGTGTGTGTGTGTGTGTGCGCGTGCGCGTGCGTGTGAGAGAGAGGCAGAAAACAACAGAGGAAAAGTCCTCAGAGCAAAGTGAGGGAGGTGCATGGTGAGAGAGAAAGAGCTGGTGGAAAAGGTCCGATCTCTCTTGCCATGGCACCGAGGGCACACTTTGGCACTGCAGAGGCCCCTGTGACTCCTTCCCCTTCTTTGTCCCCGTCGCTCCGGAGAACAGGTGACCAGGATCCTTTTGGCCGTGTGCTTGGCCAGCCATGTTGGAATGAATCTGTCCTGTAGCTTTAAGCATTATCTCCTGTCCTGTGCTGGCAAACTGAGCAGCAGCTCAGATGCAGACAGAGGGAAGGGTGGATGAACGGGGGGGAGTAACCTGATGGAGGGAATAGTATCAAAGGAACAGATATTGCAAGAAAGTCAAACAATTCAATTAATAACATATTAACATGTGGCTGTAACTGACTAAGGAGAGCATCAACAGCTACTGCGTTGCCTAGCAACATAGCACTTTGAGTGTGCACTTCGCTGTGTGAAAAAAAACTCATTTTGCTTTTCTGTCTTTGTGGACTGGAGCCGCTCTGGACTTCATCTTGCTCATACGTTCTCTGCATTGTCATACCTGGCGTTACTTTATGCTGCTGCTGATTCTATAAATGCGGCCCCAGGTCTGTAGACACCAGCTGTGGTGGCCATGCCTTTCTATTTATGGTTGGCATTTGAGTTTTTTATTTTTTTATTTATTTTTTTTTATTTCAGCTGTTATCACCACATAACAGTTTTTCTTTATACCCCCGCTTTAAAAATGTAATACCCAGAGTATGTTTCATCTGACTTACGTTCATCTGAACACATTTTCACATAGGTAATTTTACTTTTACTGACTTTGATGACCAGCAGGTGCTAGAGTTTTCTATTAGATTTTATGTTCATGACCAAACGCCTGCTGAGGCTAAAGCCAATTAAATCCCCCAAACAGCCTTGACTCCTAACATGCTAAACTCCAGATGTGGACAGAACACACACTACCGGCTAACCATCGTTAGCGTGACTACGTTGTGTCCATGCTGGCGTGGTAAGCTCCTTAACTTACAGCCAGGATCCAGCAGACAAATCTGGATTGTTTTGGTTGTTGATGCTCTGCTGGTTTTTTTAATGTGGAGTTTCGCCTTGGTGAGATTTATAGGAGCTGCTTGGCAGCTGAGACAGAGGACACTGTGTCCAATATAATAATTGAATGATTTGATTTGTCCGTTATGATTTATGATGTCACCATCAAGGTTATTGGTCAGTGTCTTGTAAGATCGTGTGGGCTGGACATCAGAAGGCGCGCTCAAATAAACAATCGATCAGAGGCCGATGTCAATCTTCCCATCTGACTCTGGGAAAGAGCTGTTCCTTTAAGTGAAGAAGAATAACATAATACTGGGTTATGATTGACTGGTTGATGTCTCTTAAAACTATTAATGTTTATTAGTTTGCCAAAAAATGGTATATGAAGACCAATTTTTACCCACATCTTGTATTTGACAGTTTTTTTTTTATAATGGAGATACCTCAGATGCCATGACATGATCCATGTATGGAACTTCAGTCATGTAATTAGCAGGTCAGGAGGTGGCAATGATATCTGTCTCTGTAAAAAGATGTTTGGTTTTGCAGGGGATGTGAATGCCCGCAGACTCGTGGTCGAGGACTATGACCCCTGTGCAGTCGTGTCCAGTGTATCAAGGCGCTTCAGAAATAATATAATCACTTCTCGCAACCACTGCTTACAGGTAACCATAGCAACAATACTTGTGCTTCATGCTACATTAGCAGTTATTCTTATTACGCCTTTCAACCATCCTCAGAGAACACTCCTTGGCTTTCAGGTGGAAAGAGCAGCGGAGACGGTGCTCGTGACAGAACAGCAGGAGCATTTCTTCTGGCCTCACTGCATCCGTCACTATCGAAGCCACACAGACAGTGGAGATTCTCGATATCTCTATACTGCATTCTTTGATTTTAACAGTACAATCTGACATTTACTTTCAACATTATAGAACTTTTTTTCCTTCTCTCTCCATTGGCCTCTAGTGCAGCTCTGTGACACTATGACAGCTGTGTGCATAAAAAAAAAGAAACATGCGTCATCAAAATGTGTCTGCTTTTTCTTTCTGTGTAAAACGCTTTGAGCAACGGAGCTTTTCTTTAAAGTGGCTTTTTAAAGTTTTCTCTGCTCCCCTGCACACACATATATATATATATATATATTTTGTAATGCAACAGGTTATGGCGGTACAGCTCAGAGTTAGCTGGTTAGCATGCTAATCTCACAGGAAAATAATGTGTGATGGCAGTCAGTTAGTTAACATTGCCATTCACGTCCACCTGTGGAGACAGCGCTCTGTGAGAGAAGGAGTAAAGTTCGATGTCGAGCTTGAGACAAACCGATGTCAATGCTAACGTTATCTATGCAGCGATAGCAAAACTTACAAAAACGGCCAATCGTGGATGATTATCTTTGCACTCAGCGGCTCTGACTTTTTCGAAAGTGCATCAGCGGGTAGAGATATTGCTAAGCTAACGCTAACCATAATGTTTTTTATTTCCGTACCGACCTCAGTTATGGGAGTGAAATGGATTTCCCCTCTAGCTTTATTGAACATTAAAATGCTGCTTCTAAAGTCCTGTCACTACACTGTGGCAGACACAGTCCAGGTGCTCCCTCAAAGCTAGTTTATTTGTTCTGTGCTCATAAATAGGCCAGTTTCATCTTCATCCATGGCAGGGTGTAATTCCCAATGTTATTTCATTACGCCGCATTTTTACCCTCTTGGTAATATTTAATAGGTTTAACAGATTGACAAGTAGGGGAGCAAAAAAGGCACGTTGGGGGGAAAAAAATACAGAAAGAGAGGGAGCCAAAGGTGGAGGGAGAAAGTGACAGAGACAGATGTGTATAGAGTGAGAGAGAGAGAGAGAGAGAGAGGCTGGAGCTGGAGAAATGAAAGAGTGATCGGTTAAATGAAAGGGACTGAGCGGCGGGCTGCTCCAAAGCTCTGCGGTTGCGGGTGTCGGTCCAGGCTTTGCAGCCAGCAGATGAGGATGGGCCACAGCCGCTAAGTTGTGCTCGCTAGCTTTGGCTGGCTCTCGCTGCCTCTTTTGGATCTAACCCTACCCTCCTCCTCGTCTATAAAAAGGAGAGCGCTGGCTAACGTCAGTGTGGCCATGCTCCTTTACGGCCCAGAACAACCTCTGGCTCCAGGGACTGCTTACTCATCAGCATTTGGCACCGTGTATCTTACAAAAATACCCTCCATCCCCTTTACCTCGCTCAATCCTAACGAGGTCCGGTGGAAAAAGTTTCACCCACAACACTTTCTCATGGTTAAAGAACTCCCCTCAAAGATACCGAACTTGTATCCATATCTGTTTTTTTTTTTTTCTCCCTTTTTCTTCTCAAATCACCGAAGAGCTACAACCTGAGGGTGATTACAAAATTAGTGTGAAGATGATGTTCATAAGAGAAAAGGCTGAATTAGGAGTTAATTAGGAGCGAAGGACCTGCCTATTCCGAATGTAGCTGCCACATGCCTATTCCAGTGGTGGAGGTCTCTCTGGGTCCACCAAACCAATGCCAAAGTTTGGCAGGCTTTGTTCAGGTTGCCCACATTTGACCTCATTATTCTCTATGTTTGAATTCTCCCAATTATTTCTTTCCAGTCATGAGTACATGGACATGATTTCTGTAACCATAATTTAGTTGTAAGTTTCAAAGCAGAAATTCTTAGATTTTTAAATAAATATATATCATTACACAGAAACCCCATTGGTATTCTTCCTCGTTTCAGTTTCTGTAATTATTTTTCCCTTGAATGTCTTTAATTCTGAGCAAAACCCAATAAAATATGACTAACAGAGACATGGTTTTCATTCCACGCCTGTCCAACATTTTGATGTTACTAACAAATTAAATTCCTCTTCATCCTCAGTCCCTGAAAAAGGATTGGAACTCTGCTGGAAAATCACTGTAATCCTGTTTATTTAGAAATTTAAGTGCATGAATTCAGCAGCAGCACCTCTTTTTCCTTGAGTGACAGCATTGTGGTTGTTTACAAAAAAACACCAAAACTCGGATCCCAGGCCCTTCCCTACTCCCTAACTCTGGATTTGCTGGAGATTTCCTTTAGACAGAGGGCGGGACGTCTATGCTGTTAAAACAATGGACATTGGCAGGCAATAAACAGGAGGGCGTGGACACACCATGAAGCCTCGAAGCCATGAATCCACCGCTTCCATTGCAGCCATGTGTGACACCATGTGAACAAGAATCAAAATCCCGTCTGTCATTCATCAGCTTCCCAGTGGTCTGCCGTTGCCATGACTCCTCCGGCACCAACAGTAGTACTTTCTCTTTTGTTCTTCGCGACTACCATCTCACTCTGGCCCAAGACTTTATGGCCTGCTGTGATTCGTCATTATTCATTCTGTTAATACACCCTGTGAGTCTATTCTCCCAAGAACAAGTACAAGTAGAGGCCTGTCTTTGCTCTTTAATCCAACCAGCATGTATCATCACAGGTAAAAAAAAAAAAAAAAAAAAAAGTTGCTCCCTAGCGGTGACGTTTGATGTGCTGAAAATAGTTTACACAGCATTTCTGGAACTTTATGCCACAGCTCAAGGCTTTGCCGAGTCCCTGTTGGCTAAATGTTTGCCATCGTGCTGTGAGGCACAGCCACTCGTGAGTGAATGACAGCTTCTCGACAGCTTCATTAAGACCACAGATGGCGGGGGAAGTGGAGAGGAGCTAGAACAAATGTAACGCTGGCGAAATGTGAGGGAGGCCGCAGGACCTTTTCACAGCTTGCGTGGCTGGCCCTCGTCCAAGCAGCCTGTCTGGGCAGCCCGTCGCCTCTATCCGAAATCTGGCCTCAGCTCAGACCATGGAGCCCCTGCAGGTGAGGTCCAATGTCACGTTGGTAACATCTCCGCCGCCGATGGGTGAGGTCCAACTGAGGCCCCTTACAGACCAGGAGGGGGGTGTGAAGAATGGATATTTGTGGTCATATAATGACTTACCTCTGCACTTAGAATGAGTAAAACCTCTTCAACTCTCTCAGCTTTACAACATTTTGGGAACGTGGATCTGAACACAGGTGCTTTTTGACATGCATGCTTTCAAAGCACTAACTCTGTCAGTCCGTCATTAACCACCAATTCCCACATTAGCCAGAACTCCTCTGCGGCTTTCATGGAAACCACAGAAAAGAACCGAATCGATAAATATAAAGACATAGTGAGGTCACTGAGGGAACTCACAGGGCAGGGCGGTCATTTGGCATCAAAATGACTTGTGCTGGTGGAGGAGGCTAATTGTCACTGGATGCATTTTTATTTGCAGTGAAACAAAGTCTGTGTAAAAATCCGATGATTTATGAGGGGATTGCAATGAAACTGCAAGCCAGCTGACATTAGGATGAGTGACAGAACTTTTAGTGTGGGCTAAACCGCTCTTCTAAAACATTAAAATGAAATGGCCTTCGAGGTCCTATTAAGATGTGTCATTTTCTGTCTGGCCAAATGAGACCATAGCTGTCCATTACCCAAGCAACTAGCTTGGAAGGGACGCTACATTCCTTTCCATGGATATGAACATATGCTGACTCTTTGCAGTTTGAATATCACTAGCTAACACCAGTCCCTGAGGGCTGTTAACAGCTATCGAAGGTAGCTGGGGTTACGCTGGTGGCTCTGGTCATTGTTTGGTGGCGGTAACATGCTAAGATGTGGTGGACAAGACAGGAAAGACTGTAAACATTCATATAAAACTGTGTTCCACACACATTCAATGAGCATGAACTCTTGCAAGATTTACAATGTTAATGTTACCAGAAGGTGACAGTAATGCACCACAAAAAACATCGGATGAAAGAGGAGAACTATTTTTACTTTGACATGGTGTGTGTGTGTGTGTCTGTGAACACGCTGTCTGTTTTTCTGCTGTGGCACTGACTTTGTTATTGAGAATGGTGTAACTTCATCCGTATTTGGTAGCGATTACCACATTTCTGGTATTGTGACATCTCTACTCACGTTGGTGTTTCTTGGCTTTGAAAAGCAACTGATCTCTGCCTGTATTTACCACTGTGGTGGTAAACAGCGATGTGGCAATGATGGTGGCTGGGCATGGATGTGTCGGAGGTTTTGCTGGAAAAAAAGGAGCTCAGAGCAGCTCATTTAAAAAAAAAAAAAAAAAAGCGACCCGCAGTGAACTGTGTTGAAAGTTCAAAATGGTGAACTCTGGGTTCACAACTAAGTGTAAAATCATAAATTTATTTTAATCTGTGTGAATTTATCTTTGGGCCAGCTCTCATGAAGTGTGATCTTTATTGCCTAGGAACAGTGCTGGATTTAGAATAGGATACTTAATCAACATTGCAGATGCTTTATGGGGACGGAATATGCATTCAACAGGTTTGCTTCACATCAAGGGCACACACAAAGCAATACGGTGAGCTGTTTATTGTAGACATAACTTTTGTTTGTTTACAAGAAAACTGAAGGGGGCACCTTGACAGCCTTATGCTCTAACCAGTGTATTGGTTGTTCAAAGTAGTAACATTTTATGGTTATAGGAAACATTTGAACTGGAATATTTTTGAAAGGAAAAATAATTGTATAATACTGTAATACATAACTAGGACTACCTGGTCTCACCCAAGTGGCATCCCACAGTGACATCACCCAAACCTCCCGTTTGTAATGTGGCTGTTGCCACTGTTTCTTTTGAAACCAGAAGAAACCATATTTGTAGGAAAACGTGGAACATACTCTGCTTTATGGTCTATTTTCCTCTAAATGGGGCCATCGTTTAAAAAATGAACGTGTTGTATTGAAGGAGACTTGAAAGTAGAGACTGAGACCATAAACTCAGTAGGAAAACATTTACCGAGAGGAATAAATCAAGTGAGTAGGGCCCTTTTCCCATATTCAATACAATCTGATTTACAGCCAGTGGAGTCGCCCCCTGGTGGTCATTGGATATGCAAGTTTAAAGCTTTTTAGCCTTGACTTCACTTTACAGACCCAGAGTTTATGTCCACTTTCACAGTCTATGACCGTGCTTATATCAAATGACTGCACCTCCACACTCACTACCAACTCGGTTTGCTGCGTCCCATTTAATCCCGGAGAAGTATTCGCATTATTGAACTGTTCAGAATATATCAGAATATAAAGGTGCAAAAATAAGAGGGAGCTCACCGCACTTCAGCTACCAAAACCCTCACGATTTTGTTTTGACAGTGGATATCTGTCAGTCGTTTATTGAAAGACTGGCCTTACCGGTAGTGGCTCACATGACTTTGTGTAGCTGAATGTACATATGGGACTGTAGTCTGTGCCTCTTGCACTGGGCCTCACATAATGACCATTCAGCCAGAAAGAGGGACCCGTGGAACTTAGTTAGCCAACAATTGCAACAATGTCAAAGTAAGTGAAAAGCAGAGTTAAACAGCTGGAGCAGAGAACAAGAGTTTAACACACTTGTTCAGCTCTACAACAGGAGAGATAATAGAAACCCTGAACACAAGTGAATGTAGCGCCGACATCGCACATGCACACCTTTGCCAAGGAATGATTAATGCCTGTACAGGAAAATGTGCATCATTGGCCCTTTCAGACACACGGGCACCTTCACACACATACAGGGACACAACAAGGGAGGGGGGGGAGGGGGCAATAGGGGAGGGTTATCAAACATAGAAAGGGATGAATAAACTCATGTAGTGGAGTGGTCAGACTAAGAGGAATGTCTCATGGGTCCAGCAGATAGAGTTGCCAAAGGATGTCTAGACTCCTCTCCTGCCACCTACACAGCATATGGTGCAAGCTGATAACCGAGGTGCAAACGAATAAGACTGGATCCATGTTAATGAGTGAAAATGACCAGATATGCTAATGAAGGTGTCCAGTAGCAGCAGCGGCAGCAGGGGGAAGGCAGAGGAGCAGAGAAAGGTAGGTGGAGGCTATCAACAAGTTTTCAAAATCCTTGAGGGCGAAGTGTGAGTGAGATTATCCTGGCATTTGATTTATCTTCCATTTCCTCAGCTAATGTTGTCTCTTACAATTAAATTATCTTCCCCAGAGCCGGTGAAAAATACTGCAGCTCAGTCCCTGCTGTCTTATGTGAATCATTGTTTTTCATAACTGGTCAACAGACAGTGTTTTTGTCCCATATGTGTGGCAGTGTGTGGACACTGTGGTGAGCCTGGCATGGGCCTTGTCCACTGACGTCTCATAAACTTCTTGACCACAGTGAGCCTCACAGCTGCGCTGGCCCTGAAACGACACCAAGCCCACGCCATTAGTGGGCAAACTGGGCCAAAGTGTACATATCCAGGCTACCCCCTCTCCAACACACTTAACCTCTGCCCACACGACGTGGACGTAGCCCATCAGCAACAGGGTGAAGTACAAATGCCCCAAAAGCAAACAAAGAAGAAAACAAAGCAGAACTTAAGTTATTTGAGGTTCCACTCAATTTTATGCATGTTTCTTTTTTCCCAAAGGCAGCTTGGCTTCTGCATTTGTTATGCATATGTTTTATAAGTACGTCTTTGCTTAATAATGGCAGCCTTACTACAAGGCCACCATACACTGTCTATAAAAGTGGCTGCACACATCAACGGGAGACTCCACCGGTTGTTAAAGACGTCAGATTGTATTGAAGTCTATGGGAAAATATCTGCACTTCTCCCTTGATTCATTAGCTCAGTGAAAGTTTTTTGATCGCTGTCGTCATCAGTCGCTCCTCTGTTTGACCGCTTAAAAAACTTGACCGGGAGCTTTATTTTGACATTTCTGCATTGTGAAAGAGACCTCTAGGACTAATGCTAGCTAGCTAGCTAGCCTTTGACTCTCTGTTCTCTCCCATTCATTTACAGGTTTTCAGCTCTGTGCTCCAGACACAGCATTATCCTTTTTTTGGACCATTTTATGCCATTATTTGATAGAGGCATTGGCGAGAGACATGAAATGGGGAGAGAGAGTAGGGGATTGATATGCAGTAAACGATCCTTCCGGTGAGGAGTCGAGCAAGTCACATCCTGCTCAGGGCTCAGTATGCCCAGATGGTACACGCTCTAATGACCCGGCCGCCAGAGCGCATTACCATAAACTGTTATTAAAACTGGATGTAGATCTGAAACGTGAAGCCTAATGACCATCAGGGGACGATTCCACTGAATGTAAAAAGAAATCAGATTGTATTGAAGTCTATGGGAAAATGTCCCCACTTCTCCCTTGATTTATTTGCTCAGTAAATGTTTTCCTAATGAGTTTATGGTCTCAGTCTCTAGTTCCAAGTCTTCAATACATTATGATGTTCATTCTTTAAATGATGGTCCATTTAGAGGAAAATAGACCATATGGTGTGTGTTAGGGTGTGGCCACTGTGAGATTGACTGTAACACCTTCTCCTCCAAGTACTGTTTTTTCTGGATTCAAAAAAACAAGATGGGAACAGACAAATTACAAACTGGAGACATTTTACGAACCAATGGGTGAGCTCAGGGTGGGTGACCATGCTGGGAACAATGAAAAGTCAAGTAAATCCAAACCGGTTACAGCGTACAAGTACTACAAATACAACGTACACATATTTTGCTTTGATAACCATGGCATACCATGTGTGCATGCCTGCCATAAAGGTGTAGTCGCAGCTGCGGCGACCAGGGTTCAAGTCCGATCTGCAGTCCTTCACTGCATTTCTCTCTCCTTGAGTTTCCTCTCTAATACTAATTGTAAATCTGTATCGGTCTACATTTTTTATCACCTCTGGTATGGGTCAGGGGGAGGGGGATCCCCTTATTTCCATGATTTCTTTGCATTGAAGGTGGCAACCCTACTTGTCTGCTGAAGCGTGAGACCTTTCACTAGGAACAGATGTTGAATTCCAACCACCACCCTATCCACAGCACACTCGACATCCTTTCACTTTGTATGCATTAGCAGAATCTGCTGCATGCACAGAAATGCGTAGCATCCTGGACGTCCTTGTGCGTTTCCTGATGCATTTTCTCATTTCACAGTCGACCCACAATGTTGTCCTTCGTACTCCCCCGGACGGCGACTATCATCCGCCCTCCTCTTCCTCCTTCTCCTCCTCCTCTCCCCTCCCTACCTGCAGGACCTGAGCTCATTGTTTTTGCCCTGCTGATTAACCTCTCCCCGCCCCAAGGAATGTCTCACATTGGTTTCTGGATGAATATGGGCTGTGCCGGCACAAAAACATGCCCAGCTTTTTCTAATGAGTTCCAGCCGCTCAGGGCTCTGGGCGAGTTTGCCTGCTGTGATTGGCACCTGTTAGGAGGACAGTGTGGTTGTAAAATGATGAAGGATGAAAGCAGAGGGAACACTGGGTCCATCCCAGAGCAATCAAAGGAGAGAGTCGGGTTGTATTTGACTGATGAAATCAAGACAAACTTTGATTTTAGAAATGTTTCAGTATTTAAAGATGATAATGTCTGATGATGAATGATCTATAGTGATCATGGTGAATAATCAACACATCACAAACAGTTTAAAACACATTAAAATGAATCTTATAGATGACAGATCGTTGAGTAGTTTTAAAATATCATACTATCATTGAGTGTGTGAATAGTTGTTGTGACATGTCAAGGTGTACCCCACCCTTGCCCAGCGTCAGCTACGTTTGGCTCCAGCTTGCCACGACCCAATGAGCATAAGCAGTAAGGATAATGGATGGATGGATGTTTGGAGATATTAAAATCTGGATATTGCTCAAGCCTCGAAATTTAATTCCAGGCATCCAAACTGGATCAAGAAAGCTGATGAGTAAAAAAATGAGCTAGAATAACTTAATAGAAAAAATAAACTAATTCTATGATGATGTTTCTTTGCTCTCTATAATTGAAAAGTAACTGTTGTACCAAACAAAAAAAAAAAGACCAGTTATCCAAGTCTGTGTAAATCTAAAAGTGTTGTGCTTCAGGCACCAGGACTTGCTTTAGACCACTTTGGTTCTAACCTTAGCCTCAGACACTTGTAATATTTTCCATCATCTAGACTCAGCCGGTGACGACGTTGCACAAAA
Source organism: Rachycentron canadum (assembly GCA_038496675.1). Lineage (NCBI taxonomy): Eukaryota > Metazoa > Chordata > Actinopteri > Carangiformes > Rachycentridae > Rachycentron > Rachycentron canadum. Next base: position 22,858,068 of record CM076658.1, read on the forward strand.
ATTAATTAAAAGACGAAACAATATGACCAAAAGTTTCATACCATATGTAGATCTCCATCCTTTTTTTTTTATACAGTGGTGATGGCTCATGCTCAGCTGTCAATCACGTGCCCAATAACCTCACACACGATCGTGGAATTTTTTTCTGTAGGACAGGAATACTAGAGCCAAGGTAAGCTTTGACCAGCCATGATCATTCAAACTGAGCTGGAGTAGCACTGATGGTTTTCTACAGGACAGCGCAGCCCAGTAAAATGTCTTTACCTTGATGCCATGTTGGCAGTGTGCACAACTTGCTGTATTTTAATCATACAACAAAGACATTCAAACATATCCCATTACCTCTACCTGCTACATAATAAAAGCCTCCCACTGGGTGGTGAAACGTTTCACTTTGAAGCAGGAGGAAATTCTGTTTTTGCAAGTAGGTCTTAAGGAAGCAATGATTTGGAAGTAGTAAGACTATTATCTGAAAGTAAAAAGCACAGTAGTGAAACTAAGATCCAGGGAGGAGGCCACCATGTGTTGGCATCAGTATCATCCTTAATCTATGATGCAAGACTTAATGGCTTTGACTTAACCCTATCACACTGAATGGCAACTTTGACATTGTGTCTGAGCAGGGAGCTTTTAGGAAGTGGGGAGCTTAAAACCAATAAACCCAGCAGTGTGTGGCTGTGTGGGCCCGGCTGCCTCCCTCTCAGCCTTTTTCTTCCTGCGGTCAGGCGACTGCTCCCGGGCAGACGGGTGTAACAGCAGCACGTCTGCTTTGTTTTGGGAAATGAAGCACAGGATCACATCGATAGCCCCCGTGCATCAGCACACAGCCAGGTTAGACGTGTCTGCTCGCTGCCTGGTCACCCTGACAGGACCTCCCCAGCAGGAGAGATGCCTCACATAATGGTAAATCAATTCTATTTTTGTTGCCTGGGTAGGTGGGCTTAAGGAATAATTACTCAGACAAGAAGTGGGGAGACAGGGGAGCGAAGGAGGCTGTCCTCACAGCTTATCCACTGTGGTCTTCCTGCTCCCGCGCTGATGTGAAACCAATACCATTATCAAGTTAAATCCGCCATGGACTGCTCCTGCTCTGTAAGAAAAACAGCAGTGTGAGGCTGCACCATCGACGTGTGGAGCTCCTTAATGAGATTCCTTGGGGTGCATTTTCGAATTGCTTGGATTTCACGATTCTTCCAATGTTCTTCCACTTTTTTTTCCGTCTGGCTAGTGGGTCTACAGGGAGGCAACAAATGATTACACACTTAAACACCCCAGTGCTCTTTTCAGGACACATTTGTTACAGTCATCCCCTTAAACCACAAACCTCTGTAACCCTTAATGTGGAAGGCTTTACTCTTAACGATATATATGTGTATATATATATATATATATACACACACACACACACACACACACACACACACACACACACATATATATATATATACACACATATAGAGGCACACAAACACATATAAATATTTTGACATAGTGTCTAATTGTGGGTAGATAAGCCAACAAGTGTCAACAACTGAGGCTGAAAAATGAAGCCAAGACAGAAGTGCCAAAAACTGCCGTTCTTTGAATGAGTTTGGCTCCGACGGTGAGTCAGTCCCCGGAGACTCTCACGTTAAAATGTCCAGCTTTACAGCAGAAATCTCCTCCTTCATGACGACTGTCAGCCGTTTACGTTCCATTAAGACTTAAAGTTCTGCATAGTTGAGGGTGACTGACAGGCGGGTTAGCGTACGTATGCACCGAGGCCTCGGCTCCACGTGCCTCTTTTTGAATGGACTGGCCAGCGTTACCAAGACGACGACAGCAGAGCTGCCCGCTCTGAGCTTCAAAACCATTCTACTGAAAGATGAAGGTGGACTTGTCACCTGAAAATGTCCACACTCTACTTTCCAGTAGCCTTATATATATATATATATATATATATTCTGCTATATAGGTTCTTCTTATGTATAATATATAATGGATGTAAGACACTTATTTTAATCATGGAAACTATTTCTATAGTGTCTTGTCTGCGTCATGGGCCCAGTTTTGAAAAAAAAAAAAATCTTTGATAAATCTTAACAGACACAAGATTCAACAGCACATAGTCCTGTCTGTTAGATTCAATCATCACTGGTGTGTTGAAGTGTATTTACAGCTAGCTACCCCCTTCTTTAGCATCCACACATAGATAGCTAGAGATTTTATTTATCTCCTTGGGGAAGCTCCAACATATTTGCAGTTTAGTTTTTAGTTGAGGCCACGAGCCACTGTTTTTTTTTTTTTGGAAGTGTTAGCAGTTCACGGTTTTTACCCTCTGTCCTTGAACGCGGACTTCTTCCGAAATGAAATACAGTTTCATAAAGTCGCACAGCTAATGTTGTCTATGAAAATACAGACACAGCTAAACGCAGCAGTCTGTAATATCTGCCTCTCCCAATCAAAACAATAAAAAAGACGGCACTGGGATCATGGGAGTTGTTGTCTCCACCGCCATCACTAAAAGCTTCTCCCTGCTTGGATCCCTTCAGCTTCGTTGGTTCGGGAAGGTTATGGTTGGTTCGGTTTTTACCTGGAGCTGAATTCTCCATAACAAACAGAGCAGCTGATTATTGCAAGTAAAAGCACACAAAAAAGCAGTTTCACATTTAAAGTCAGTGACTCAGAGACACTAATGCGAACACGAGGCGTCAAGGAAAGGTTAGGAGCTAACCTTTGCTAACCTTTGCTTCAGTTCTTTCTCTGATAACTTCTGAACCAGTGGTTCAGGAGGTTCTGCTGAATTATTCTCAGAGGTCTCCTCCTTTACAGACCAGTGGAATAAAACCAGTAGAAACACAAGCTCTTCGGCGGTCACAGGGTGTCTGTGAGCTAACTTAAGATGACTAAAACCCTTAATCTAATTAAAATACATAGTTGAAACGGGCCAAAGAGAGAAATGTGATTTCAAACTGGATAAAAGTCCATTTTGAGCTTCTGTCTACTACAACATGGACACATGAGCATAGGGGATTATAATGTCACTGACAGGCAACCAAATGAAACCGACTGTTACCATGACTAAAATCAGTACATAGGTGGTGAAAGGTGAGGTCATATTATTTTACACACATTTACTATGAAACATCCAGGTATTGTCTCCATAAAATCAGGAGAATGCCGGATAGTGTGATAGACTTGTGACTTTCTTCAGGTCTGATAAATGCAGTCAGCCCTTGAGGTGTTTAGGAAGCTCTTGCTGGGGTACAGGAGTTTCTACTGGTTTGTGTAATGAGTTTTGCAGCCTCAAAGGAAATAAATCCCCGCAAACTGAAATCAAGACGCCAGAAAAAGCCACACATCTCCAGGGTCACAGAGTGGCATGATGAGGGGTTTAAAATGAGCCTGAAAAATGCTTATCCAGGGAGAATCATTGCAACCACGAGATAAACAGAATGAAGAAGTACCTGCACTTAAAAACGTACTTTAGATCCTCAACGAAGAGTTTACATTCTGCTAAAACAGAAGTAGTTCATGTTTGATCTTCACAAGAGAATGAATCCTCTGACTATATCTGACTGACCTTTTTTCTCTCTCTTTTTTTTTTTTTTTTTTTGTCTTTTTCCAAAAACACAGAGAAACAGGAAGGATAGTCTTCATCTAATATTCAGGTCAATAAGGTTCACTGCGAGAAACTCAATTGCTAACTCAAGTGGTAGCTACGGTGGCAGGTGGCAAGCCATTGGTTTGTGAGCTGCTTTTTCCAGTCTCCAATTTGTAATTTTTCTGTCGCCATCTTGGTTTTTTTTTTAAACCAGAAGAAACCATATTTGGAGGAGAAGGTGGAGCTGAGGAGGAGTGAGGGGTGGAGCTGACCTGCTCTGTACTCTGCCTGTGCTATACCCCGCTTTATGGTCTATTTTCCTCTAAATGGACCATCATTTAAAACATGAACATCATCTTGTATTGAAGACTTGAAACTAGAGACTGAGACCATAATCTCATTAGGAAAACATTTACTGAGCTAATAAATCAAGGGAGATGTAGGGACATTTTCACATAGACTTCAATATGGCCCCTGAAACTATCTTACATTATGCCGCTATGTGCATGGACTCCATGTTTTTCCTTAGCTAATGGAGGAACTGGCGTCTGCGTTTTTTTCTAGATAACTTGTCCAGCTACAGAACATGCTAATACCAGGTAGAAATAGGGTCAGATAAAAAACCAGTTACTTGTGGTCTTGCCAATCTACGAGATCGCTCAATCACAATCACGCCAAGCAAAACTGATTAATGGTGTAGAAATCCAATGGGCTGTTATCTCCCCCTTCTGCAGTTCAAACACTGAATTAAAACTCCTTTTCTTTCAATACCTCCCCGCCTCTGTTCTCCCATTCCTCCCATTTCGTGCATCTTTTGTGAAATGTGTGAAAAACACATTGAAGGTTTAAGATGACTGAACTTGGGGTCGAAATCTGGATGCATCTCTCCCCAACCCAATTAACATGGAGTCAATAGAGAGCAAATTAAAAAGCCCCCGGGTGGTGGACCTTGCCATAAAAATGCCAACGGAATCAAGACGGTCAAGGCCGGAACAAAGGCGTGAACCTCCTGGTTCTGTACAGTCCTCCTGAGTTCCCCTGATTAGAGCATGGGGAGATTACTTAGGCCCTTTTCTTTCATGGTGAGGGTAAATGAGGGGAGAGGGTATCCATTCACACAGGGCAAAGGGCTGGGAAAAATGGCCGACTTTGCGTTGGAAACCATTGAGACTGCTCACTGAGGTGTGAACAGCCCACCTCCCAAAGACAACATCCACACTGGGAAAAAAAAAGGAAACCACCTCTGGTATGTTGGGTTCAGACAAACATTGGTAAATAGGAGCCTAACCAGTAAAATCATGGCAGGATTATATATATATTTCCTAAGTAGTTTTCCATGAATACCTTTAGCCCTTGTGTATTCTCTGTGGACTACAGTCTTGTATAGCCTTGTATACGGCACAATGTGCAGCACTTACAAATATGTTTATGTTTTGTATTAGCCCATTTAAGCTCCAGATGAGTGGGTTTTCTCCGATGGAATAATGCAATGTGTGTTAGACGGTTCTGAAAATCACATTGAAGTATTTAAGGGCGATTTTGTGTTCCATTCATGATTGAAAATGTGCGTGACACTGAATTGTCCTGACGTGGCTAATCCCATTCGTCTGCTTCCCCCTGTGTTTATTAGTCTAATAATTTTAAAATGCCACATGACCGAGTGCTGAGTGCAGCTCCGTTTCTGTTTAATGGATTCTTGACCTTTATTTCAAGAGTTATACAAGTATGTTGCTGCTCTCGGCGGCTGAGCAAATGCCTCGCTATCATCCCTTACTACCTTCATTATTGGTTTCCCCCACTCATCTAACCACTTATAGTGTACCCCCCACCCCCCTCATTCAATTTAGTCACAGCATGTCAGATTGGAGGTCAGGGATCCCCCCCTTCCATATAGGACCTTTAGTTGGTGATCCACCCTCATTTCGGTCGGAGAGCCCTGTGGAGACACCTTTCACTGAGCAAAGCCCTCTCCTGGCAGGATGTGAAGCAGCGAGGGAGCTAAACTAATTACAGCTGGTCCCGTCCCCCTCTCCGTCTAAGCCAGGGGCTTACCCAGCACAATGGGGCCTTTAGCAGAGTGCCTATCCTCTTTTAGCTCCACAGTTTGGAAGCTCTGAGGCCTACAAAGAGACTTCCATTAGTGTAATTAGAGGTAAAATTAAGTGCAGTTTTGTTCTGTATCTGTACTAAGTTGTTTGGCGTGTTTTTTGTCTGTGTTTTTTTGTGTGTGTGACAGGGGGACCTCTGCATTCTTCTTGCTTTTGTTGAGCACTTGGGTGATAATGAAACATACCCAAGGGTGGAGGGCCATATCTGATGAAGGCTCTTTTACTGTTTGTTTTCCTTTTGTGCTGATGCTAAAAGAAAATAAGTTAATCTTATTCCCATGGCAACCAGCCTCTGGGGCAATTTGTGAGTGAAGATGATATCTCCGATATCTAAAAATGCCCTGCGCTATCTTTTTTTTTTTTTTTTTTTCCCCCACATATTTTTTTTTCCCACAATAGTAAAATGTCAGTATTGGCTATATTTCACATGGGACGCGTTGAGAATAAGATGCTGGGTTTAGCTTGGATGTAATTGTGTTTATTTTACCAGAACCATCTGAGCTGAGACAAAACACTTCTATCAGAGTTAATATTTGCCGCCTGGATCAGCCATAAATCTATTGTTTTTATTGTTGAAACAAATACTTCATCTGTGCAACAGCCATGACAGCTTTTCCAATTTGTCAGGAATGGTTAATCACATGTTCAAATACGAGTCTTTTTTTTTTTTTCTTTTTACATTATTATTGTGCGTCTGAAAGTAATTTAACAAAGAGATGGCATATCAGCACAGGATCAAACAGTACTTGTAAATAAAGGTCTGTATGGATGTTACAAGACAAAAAGAACCACAGTTCACACAGTCAAATGGGCCCTGAAGCATGTGCAGGGACATGTAATAAATAAAGGTCTTTGACTGGACTTGAACCGGGGACATTGTGGTTTCATGATAAGCATCTCTGGCCACAAAGGATGCAGTCTGAAATAATTTTCCTCAGGCAGTAAATCTCCACCGAGCTGGTTGTAGTGAGCACTAAGAGTTGTTATCGAGCGCTCCCTGACACAGCTCTGTATCGCAGCCACCCTGACTGAAACTAGATCATCTCTCCCCACAGTATAGAGGCAGGTGTTTAAAGCATTAGCCAAACTGGAGGAGCTCAACATCCTTGGAGCGGGGGCTGGGAGTACCAAGTAACCCAAGTTATCCATCCCTGGAGGCCTGACCCGGGCTGAGTGATGGCTTCCCCTGCCTCCGCCCTCCCCCCCTTCAGATTGTCGACCTTGGCCTGAGAGAGGGGTGGACGGATTGTGAGTGCCGCTTTGGTGCTCGTGGGCCTGCAGGTGTGAAAAGACGTTCTCTGCAGAGGGATTTAAGGGCTTTGGGTGACGCTCCTTGTTGCCGGTATCGTTTTACTGATGAGAGGTGCTGCTGTCAAACATGTTTTCATCCAGTCCAGACTCTGTGGCCTGTTGCTGCTAAACAACACTTAGCTCAGCAGTGCTCCTGCTGCAGCCACGTCTGCCGGAGGACATATTCAAAGAATTCTGTTGCTAAATAATTTATTGAGAAAAAAAAAAAAAAAAAAAATCATCAAAGTGGTATACGTAAAAGCCATGCAGCGAATATTGATTTAAATTTTACATTAATGCTGATTCTATAAAAGTGAAGTAAATAGTTCTTTCTGAAATGTCCAAGCCGTTTGCTACATCCAAGTCAATACACACCAGCATGGTGGTAACTCATTTCAACATTTCTTCCTATAGAATAGACCCAATATGGAAAGTCACATCAAACACATGCATGTTATTATAATTAGGCAGGAAGATTGTTCTTTTTGTCTTCTTCTTATCATACAGAGGTCATTCAATGTGCTTAACAGAAATACAACAACAACTAAAAAAAACATATTAAGAAACCAGTATAAGACCAGATGATATCTGATTAAAGTGCAAAGACTGAACAATGAAACGAAGGCAGTGGAGAACGGAAAGTTTTTAGCTTCAGTTCGGGCTGGTTTGATCTCCACTGGGAGCTGGTTCCAGCAGTGAGCAGCATGGTTTCTGAATCTCACCCTGTTTAGCTTTAACTCTGGGGACCACTAACTGACCAGCTCCTCCCGACCTCAGAGACCTGTTAGGTTCATATAGAGCCAGCATCTCAGAAATATATTCAGGGCCCAGACCATTTAGTGCCCGGTCGACAATAAGTAAAACTTTGAATTCACTTCTGTATCTGACCTAATGCCAGTGCAAAAGCCTGAGGACTCGACTGATATGATCTCTTTTCTAAGTGTTAGTCAGAGCCCCAGCAGCAGCGTCTGAATAAGCTGTAGATGTCCAGTGGTCTTATTTGTTAAACCAGCGAGGAGAGCGATCACTCTGGAGGATATAAAGGCATGAATAAGTGCCCGTAGGTCTTAGAGGGAAGGTTCTCTGACCCTAGCTGTGTTTGTTCAAATGCCAAAATGCTGATTTTGTTTTAGCTTTGATGTGGTCACTGAAACTAAGATCACTGTCCATGATCATACTGAGATTTTTAACGGAGGTTAACCCTTTTAGAGCCACATTAAATCCTTGTTGTTTTTTTCAACCCTTTAGTTTTTCCTTATAAAGTAGTTTGTTTTTTTTTGTTTTTTTTTTAAATGTCTCCAAGTCTCCACATATTTACAATCAGCTCAACCTAAGCTAATTATATATGTGACTCAATAAAGACTCTGTTCACTGGAATGGGGGATAGTAGCTCAGAGAACAGAAGAAGAAGAAAAAACGGACATTGATTTCTTTCTTATTTTCTAGATAAAAACACTGTAAACCATAATAACCAAAGAAAACTTACACACATGTTTGCGTTGTTCCAGAGCTGATTTGAAGTTTCTGTCTTTATCTGATCATGAGTTCTGCTCATTCATTCATTCTTATATGCTTCTGTGGGCTTAATGGTCTTGAATGGTCTAAACTCCATGTAGGCACTAAGCTGCAATCTTCCTTCTTTGTCCTAAAATAGTAATTTCTCAGTCCTGTATTTATTGAATTAAATGTCTAAATGTAAAACTTCTTTTGGCAGCCAGCTATTCATTTACTTTCATATCCATCATATACACTTCTTTTTAAATTGCCTTTGTTAGAAAGGTTATTTAGGGATAGAATTGTCTTAACTGCCTTATATCAGGGCTGGATCAGCTGGCTACGAGGCCAGTAGTTCTTCTTTCTGCTCTTTTTGCAATGGGCTGCAATTAGTTTTTCTTTATTAGAATATTACCTGGCCCCAGGTCTGCTATTTGGGAATTTGATTAAACACATTTATTCAGGAATATGCAACACATCAGGAGACACGAAGGCCTTAAAACTGGAATTTGACACAAGACGTGTTAAGAGCCCACTTCAACATCTAGATTAGATCAGTGGATATTATTCTTTGATATTTTGTATTGCCAAACTGATTTTAAATTAAATTAGCAAAGACCAGCTGATCCCAACAAATCCCCCAACACGAACAACTAGACAAGTTGTTTTTTTGCACACTTCCGATAGCTAATATGGCAGCAGGCATAAAGGAGCTTGGTTGTCATGGTTACAACACTAAACACAAAATCAGTCAGTGATTCACTTCTTACTCTCTCTCCAGGGACTTGTACAAAGAGGACTATAAAGTGAAATTGAAAAACACTTGCGGACACTACTTGGGTAATTTTCTCCGCAATGATTTTCACTGTGAGGACAATGCAATGTCTCTGTGTGACCGTCGGTTGCACACTACTTTTCATGATGCATTGTGGGATACTTTGAATCCACTATATGGGGCGTAATTTGGACAGCACTACAAAATGGTGAGTTATTTTTTTATACACAGCCACAGACTCACACACACAGAGCAGCCTACCTACCTTCATCACCATGGTTACTATAATAAAGGTCATGGCTTGGTGTGGTTTAGGGAAAGATGGTGATTCGAGTTAAAATAACTACGTCCCTAACTTTGCCGAACGGCCATGGGTAATAAAAACAACATACGGTGCTGCTCCCACATGGGGATCGAACATGTGTCATATTCCTGCGTTTTGTTGACCCACCCATCCAAACCCAACCTACTTCTGACGTGGACTTTGTCGCTCTAATAACTACATCACCACAGTTTTCACTTTGCTCATGTTTTAATTACTATGGCCACTAGATGTCACATAGCAACAAAATGTGAATCCAGGTCATAATAACCCGCTGACAGACGACCTGTGGGTTTGTTTGTAACTGTCTCCTTGATACACAGTAAGCATGTGAGCCTCCTACTTATGTCAATGTAAATATACCATACATGATGAAATGTAACCCGACTCAGACAAATGACCAGTGCAAAATGGAGCAACAGTGTCATCATCATCTATCCATTTTTCATTGTAATTCTGTCGATGGTCCCATAATAATTAGCATGTGGACAGGGGTCCATTTTGAGCCGTTGCGGTGATGATGACAGCCCCTTCTGTCCCTTTCAGCTGTGCTGCGTCACACACTAACACTGTCGCCCTCAGGATCCGTCTTCCATCTGCTAATGGGCCCGTCTTGCTTCATGGTCGGCCACCTGGATATCTGTCAGCACCGGGGTCCGGAGCCTCTGGAGGTACAGCCGAGCCGAGTCTTCGAGATGTTAGTTCCCAGAGGAGGTGGGGGTCTGATTCAGAATGTGGCTCGGGACCCAGTCCTCTTCTCCTCTCCAGCTGCCTCTAGTTCTTTCACTCATCACTCGTTTCCCCAGCACCAAACTGAGCTTGGTCGTAATGGCGATGTTGAGAGGAGGCTGTAGGCATCAACAAATGGGAACAGCACAGGTGACAGAGTATCTGGCAGACTGCGCACTTTACAAGGCTTCTATCAGTAAAGGACTGGAGTTAAAAGAGACAGACAACAGAAAGAGAGAGCAAGACCACCATGGTCCACCATGCTGTCAACAGAAACACTTTACAGATTAGACATTTTGTACACAGGCCAATGAAAATATCATACCAGGGTGAAATATCTACAGTGACTCAATACGGTTTGTTTTTTATTTTTATAATGTGATTTCTCCTAAAATAAACAAGAGGCTTGAAGTAGGTGAAACTAACTGTTCCCATTTTTACTTTAAGAGAGTGTATAGTGTGAGGAAAATGAAACTCACACCTGGACTGATAACAGAAACATGTCTGTCTGTTGTGTTAGTCATGGCCAATTGGAATAACAACAACAGAAACCATATTTGGAGGAGAAGGTGGAGCTGAGGAGGAGTGAGGGGTGGATCTGACCTGCTCTATACTCTTTCCTGATTGGGTGGTACAGTCTGTCAATCACAAGGTAGCCACGCCCTAACACATACCCGGGTTTATGGTGTATTTTCCTCTAAATGGGACCGTGATGGTTTACTGAGCTAATAAACCGAGGGAGAAGTAGGGCCATTTTCACATAGACTTCAATACATTCTGACTTCTTTTTACTACCAGTGGAGTCGCACTGACTTCACTTTCAGCCCCTCAAATTCTCAAAAGTCTCTGCAATGCTAGCTAATGTTAGCTTAGAAACGGAGTCCACTAGTGCCAACAAACAACCGGCATCCAGCACAGAACATCTGTCCTTTAGAACCTGATACTTATATGAGCTTTATCCCCACTCGGGTTATCAGAAGGTCAGTGGTTCAATTCCAGGCTTCTGTAGTTTGCATGTTGATGTGCCCTTGAGCAAGATGCCGAACCCCAAAGACGACAGTCAGAAAAGAGCCATCAAGGGGAAAACTCAGACACCGACTGTCGGGGATGCTCCTCCACCCTCTAGCTCCTGTAACCCAAAACCGATTGCTCCAGTCACCGACTACGATGACTAATATTCACTTTTCAGCTTTAAGCTGTATTCTACTCTGTTTTTTTCCGTGGATGATGGAAACAACATAAAACTGCTACTTTTACATAGGAATTGAACATCGTTGTCCTGTGTCATATTCCTGTGTTTTGTTGACCCATGCATTCACCCCAATTTCTTCCTGATGTGGACTTTGCCGCTCTATAGACTACGTTACTACACTTTTCTCCTTCGCTCCTGTCAGTCATAATAACCTGCTGACAGTTGACCTGTGGGCTCATTTTTTTTTTTTTTTTTTGCAGTCAAGGACAGACTGAAAAAATGCTTCACTCTAGGGGAAAACTTGGACTGCAAATCTAGGGATGCTTCTCCACCCTCTAGCTCCTCTAACCTAAAAGCGAATCCTCCGGCCACTCCACCTGACTTCAATTTTACCACCCCAAGTTTGATCCTCCTGTTTTATGCTGTGTCCACACTTAACTGATGTTATGCTTAAATAATGTTGAGACATCTTTAGACAGTAATACTTTCACTCTTTGTGTTGTTGTCGTCCCTCTTGGATTCTGAGCAAAAACTTAAACTAATTGCATGTGTAGGAAGTGATGGAGGTGGACGCACCTCATGCCCGAGAAACCTATGATCCTCCACCGACTCGCAGGCGTTCAGAGCTGGAGCCTCTCGCCACAATCTTGAAACAATGTGGCAGATACAGACAGCCCGCAGGCCTGAATAGCCACCTCTTGACTCTGGCTCAGTTTTTAATGCACAGACTGGATAGTGAAGTGGATTGATTGATATCAACCTTTTCATCTCACTCTCAGACAAAAAAGGATATATGCATGTCGTGTATTTCCAAAAAACATTTACTTTTTTTGTAGCGCTCAACAAGGATTAGCCTGTGAACCACTCTCACTCACTCACTCACACAAGCACAGTCTGAAAACCTCTGCCCCCCAGGCAAATCCTACTGAGACAGCAACTGCATGTAGAAGAAAAACACACAATCGTCAAAGCTTGTGCGCATCCATGATACAAACCTTACCCACTAAAATAGATTTTAGCCAATAAACCGAGCCTTACAGTCACGTGTGCAATGTGAGACCTTCCTGTAAAACACAAGCCCATAGGTCATCTGTGCAGCCCCCCCCCCCCTTTTTAAAGCTCCAGTTTGCAATTCGGTCACCTTCTTGTTTTTTTGAAACCAGAAGAAACCACATGTGGAAAAGTCAGGTCACCAGCTATGGTACAGTTCGTCACAGTAGCCAGTATGAACATGGAGTTCATTTTTTTTTAGAGTCGCCCCCTGATGGACATTAGATAGAATGAAGGTTTAAGGCTCTTCAGCCTGGTGACTCGTCCCTTTTTATCAACTATGATTATGACTGTAGTTCAGTTTTGTTGCTAGGTGACATCTGGTGGTCGCAGCAATCACGATGGGAGCAAATGGGAAAGTGCGGTGACGTAGTTCATAGAGCAACAAAGTCCATGTCAGGAGGAGGTTGAGGTGGATGGATGGGTCAACAAAACACGGGAATATGACACAGTGTTTGATTCCCATGTGAAAGTAGCTGTTTATGTTATTTCTATTATCCATCACCGTTCCACAAATAAACCATGCAGTTATAATTATCTAATGTTGAGGAAGTACTTATTTTAACCTTAATCACCATCTTTTCCGAAACGTAACCAAGCCATGACTGTTACTTAAGTTACCATGTTGATGAAGGCCGGCACACCTCTGTCGGTAAAGTCCATGTGTCACGCCTGCTGCCATATGGGCACTATTTCAGGAGACTCTCATGAAGTTTGTATCGGAGGGTTGAAAAAAATTGGCCTGTGTAGTTGTTCAGGTGGGAGGACTGGCTGGTATCAACCGGATTTTGCTAATTTATTTGAAAATCTCTTTGGAAATACAAAACCATTAAAGAAGTCTGATGTCGAGGAAGTGCTTACTGTAACCCAAACCCACCATCTTTTTCTAAACCCAACCGAGTAGTCTTTGTGCCTGAACCTAACAAAGCCATGACCATATTACAGTAACCATGGTGATGAAGGTAGATCTGGAACAGTCTGTACAGTCTGTTCATTACTGCCACGATGACAATTCAGGAGACACAGCTATGGGTCATATCAAAATGACCTGTATGGTTATTCAGGTTTGAGGACTGGTTGTGTTGTCTTATATACAACGTACAAAAGCGAAGCATAACATTGGTGTCACATACAATTATCTGGTAGAGGAACGGTGGAGAATGTGGGCTGTATTTGCTTTACTGTTTATACTTAACACGCAACGCAAATCGAGAAAGATGATTTCCTTTAGGAAGGAAAGGCAGATTAGACGTGCTTCTATCGCAGCCTAAAATTCACCCCATTCAGATGAATGCAGATGTCGACCGATAGGGAGATGTAATTTACTGAGGGACAAGATTGCAGCACTAGGGCATCTGTTGATAATGTGCCCTGGTAGAACAACACAGGTTTATCTGGCAAATAGTCTGCGAAATTACCTGTCCTCCCGGTGCCTGGAGGTGACCAGTCAAATTGTTCTTTTGTTGGCGCCTGCTCTCTTTTACATCGGTTATTTGAATCTGTGTGGGGCCCCCAGACAATCACAGAGGATAAAATGTGGAGCTACATCTGAAAATGCGGTCATTAAAAAATCATGGTGACAGTGGCAAACTTTTAATGAAGGAAGTTGGTTGGTTTGACAGCAAAGTGACTTCAATTTATGTGAATATACCAGACTCAGATGTCAGACCTTCCTCTTTTAGAGGAGACGGATTTTGGTTTTCTTCATACTGTACCATGCGCCTGCACTGCTGGCTTTGGAGTGATGCTGTAATACTCAGAGTGGGAAGCAAATAATGAAGTGGATTCTGCAGCTTTGAGGGCAGAGGCGAGTGAAAGAATTAATGTCAGATTTGAATTAATAGACCACTGTGCTCTTCCAACCTCAGTGTATGAGGATGAAGGTCTGCTAATTAATAGCCAAACAAAGAGGAGATGATAAAAACCTTGTGTTGAGCCTGTGTTTGCGAGATGAAAGACTGGTGCTGTTTGTAGAAAGTAAGTCTATTATTAGATGAGCAAAAAAAAAAAATAAATAAATAAATCTGAAACTGCTTTTTTCATTTCTGTTATCAACCCTCGCTTGAAGAGAAATGAAGACCAAAGTTGCCATAACTACTTCCACCCTCCCTCCTCTGCTTGTAAGGGTTACACAGACAGTTTTATAATGGCCTTTGATGCTAACAGCCGCTGTAATTGTCACTCTGCCCAGGAAGTGTGCTCCGACTGTCACTTGACTGACTTTAGTTTGCTCCCCGTTGCCGTGGAAACAGCATTGCACTCCTGGTTTATTTACAGACAGTCAATCCCAAACATGTTGTTTGCTGAATCTGTTTTGTAGTCGAACAGATTTTGCCACATAGTTAACAGTAATTTATGGAAAATCGATGAAAAAAAAATACATGGCATATTACTTGAAAACTGTTAAGGCAGTTTAAAGTTTAAAGGTGCCTTAAGCATGAATTTTATGTAAAGGTCCCATCTTGTATAAAGTGAGAATTCCTTATCTTTTTGATTATAAAGCAGGTCTAGGTACTACATTGATACTGTGAAATTATCAAAGTGCTCGGTCCACAGAGAAATGGTGGATTCAGAGACTGAGATTCGAAACCATCAGTTTACACGTCACATAGATGACAGATTCAAGGTCAGGTCAGTACAAAGGCGAGCTCTAACATGGGTGGCTGTAACCCTGTCAGCACATCACAACAAGAACAACACACCTTTGTTTACATTTCGTTTGCATTTAGTTCAAAGGAATCATACCTAAGATTAAAAGAAACCCACTGAAAGACAGTGAAATTGTCCTGTAAAGTCAATACAGTGAGTGACTGGGTGAGATCTTATGACATGGTTAACAGTAATCTGACAAAAATGGTGAAATACATACATTTAGACTGTTAGCGCAGTTTCCTTAAAAGCACATACACTTTATATAAAGGTCTGATGTTTGTATAAAATGAGGTTTCCTTGTCAAAATGCTTAGTCCACATGCTCACAGTCTGTATTTAGAGACTGAGCCTTAACACCAGGCTGGAATTCCTGTAACTTTGTGATGTCACAACAAAGTAGTCGCCGCACTCAGCCACGCCCCTCAGCCCAGTCCACCTGGACCCACCACCCAACCTTACAGGATTTGGAGTGTTTTACCTGAAATCTGATATATTTTTATTGGATCACTCAGAAAACAGTCAGCCAATCAGGAGAGAGCCTCTCTTTTTGTTCTTATAATGACAAATATTTCTTCTATTTTCACTTCAAAATAAAACACTGGAGAAGTGTAAAATATAGGACCTTTATAACAATACATATAACTATATTTATTGTGAAAGGTATCACTCGTAGTGATAAACCCAAAGACAATTATCACCCAGCAGTGTAGCTCCCCTCAGGTCCTCAGATATAGATTATTTTAACTGGTTTTACAGACTTTTATTGGTCTTGTATGGGAATTCTGAGAAGTAAGAAATATTATCCTGGCAAAACATGTTTTTCACTTGTTCTTAAGTCATAAAAACATGAAAGAGAAGAAAATGGATCACTAGATTTTTTTTTTCCTCACCCGCCTTCAGGGCTTCCGTAGTCTCGTCTTGATGGAGTCAACAGCAGTCTCCAGTGAAAAGCTTTAAAAACACAGAAACACGACTCCAAAAAAATGCCAGTATTGCTTCATGTCCGTTGGCCAAATGTTTACTAACACATACACTCAATAAAATAACAGCTTGATGGCTAAAATGGCCAAAAATGAGGAATGCCTTCAGGTAAAATGATTTTCTTTGACTCTTAATTGTTCAACATCAA
Source organism: Rachycentron canadum (assembly GCA_038496675.1). Lineage (NCBI taxonomy): Eukaryota > Metazoa > Chordata > Actinopteri > Carangiformes > Rachycentridae > Rachycentron > Rachycentron canadum. Next base: position 22,874,391 of record CM076658.1, read on the forward strand.
TGCGATGCAGCTATACACCAATCAGCCGTAACATTAAGACAACCTGATTAGTATTGACTAATATTTTAGAGGCCCCGCTGTGGTGGACAGGGGTCAGCATGGACACCCTGACCAGTCTAGACACAAACTGTGATGCTCTGTGTTCTGACGCCTTTCTATCAGAACCAGCATGAACTTCTTCATCAGTCTGAGCTCCAGTAGCTCTTCTGTTGGATCAGACCACACGGTCCAGCCTTCACTCCCCACCACCATCACTGAGCCTTGACCCATGACCCTGTCTGTGGTCCAGTCTTCGTTGTCAAAGTCCCTCACATCCTCACACTTGACCATTTTTCCTGCCTCAACACATCAACTTCAGGACTAAATGTTCACTTGTTTGGGGACTCAAGGTTTTAACATTGGGCTAAATCATGAGATGTAGCTGCTCACATTGCATTTTTACTGTTGCAATGTAGCTTTGGCCTGCACAAAGATAAATGAATGTTGGGTACCAGACAGGAGGATAATCATAATCCTGTTGCTCTGAAATAAATGTGCTACTAAATCATACAGCTGATGACTGAAATAAAATATTATTAGTCTGCATCAAAAATGAGCCTTGAACAGAATAGTCAAATCAAAATAAATTCAATCCTGTCAAATAGCTGTTATGGATATTTCCAAACATAAAAACCAAATTCTTTAAGTCCTTCTTCAATAACTCAGTGTCCCATGACTCAAAAGGAAATCGCTTTCTGCCCCAGAGTCTTTACAGATAATCAATGTCCATTAACCACGGTTCAAATTAAAGCATGACTTTAGATAATCATTACAGATAGTAAGTGGAGAGCTGGTGACAATGTGTGTAATGAAGTTAGAATGGATAGAGGGGTTAGATGTCTGAGTTCATGGGAAATTTGACTGAAAGAAAAAAAAAGTTTAATTCCAGATGTATGGAGGAGAAAGAGGGGATAAAAATGTTCAATCAGCCCAGCCCCAGGGATCGGCACTGTTTGCGGAGGAAATCCACTCACTTCTGGAAACAAAATGGCAGACTTTTCTGCATTTCTAATAGCGTCCAGATGTTCGGAAACTGGATAGTCGTTTAAATACCTCCTTTCTCAGCCCTCTCACTTTTTCTCCTGTCGGTTGTTCTGCCTTCTGGTTTTGTTCGTTCCCATGATTCACAGGTGTCTGTCATTAATTTCCTCTCTTCTCTCTCGTCCTCTCTGTTGTCTTTCAAAGGTCCAAAATATATAAAAAAATACATTGTGTGCCTTTGTTGTCATAAACTCCATCTCACTTGTTTCACCTGAGCAGATTTTCACCTCTTTATTTACAACTTTGTCTTAAACAGCTGATTGTGTTGATTATAGCTAGCAACCATATACTTTCTGTAATAGGAAGTCAATGCTGAAGGGCCTTAAACCTTCATTCTCTCTAATGACCATCAGGGGGCGACTCCACTGGTTGTTAAAGAAGTCAGATTGTAATGAAGTCTATGGGAAAATGTCCCTACTTCTCCCTTGATTTATTAGCTCAGTAAATGTTTTCCTAATGAGTTTATGGTCTCAGTCTCTAGTTCCAAGTCTTTAATACAACATGATGTTCATTTTTTTAAATTGATGGTCCTTTTAGAGGGAAATTGAAATAGGAAAGAGACCGTACCACACATGGGGACCTGCCTGACAATCAGGATCAAGTACAGAGCAGGTCCTCACTCCTCCTCCTCCGCCTGGAAGCAAATAAAACAAGATGACCGACGTCCAAATTACAAACATGCTTCAAAACGGCAGCTCACAAAACCAATGGGTCACTCCACAGAGGGGTGACGCTTTCTAGCAATGTATGCACTAAGACTATCAGTGCCTCCAAATTCCTGTTCTTCGTGTTATTTTCTTTCACTCTCTCCTTTTTTTCCTCTCCTCTCTACATTCATAAAGTGGAATCATAAGGTTTTGAATAATAATAAGTGGTCATTTAAATTAAGTTGAAACGTTTCCAACTCACACAGACTCGTCTTTGGCCTGATTTGAACTCTCGCTGCAAATCTGTGCTGATTTGTGCACACTCGTATCTTTCATTGTGTTTACTCTGAACACACATTAATGCTGCTCAGATGCTCAGGTACTCATTTTGCTATGGGGCATTGGAAATAAAAAACTTGAACTGAAAAAGGAAACAATGATAATAGAAACACTAGTATTGGACAGAGTTGTATTGGCACTGAAAATGGCTCCACTGAGAAATAAAACACTCAAAGTCACGAGTTTGATATTCTTGCCCTTTCTTGGGAGTCTTTTCTCAGTTTCATTTTTTACACTCACTATCACTACACACTCACCATCTCTATATGATCACTGGTTTTCAGGAGGATGGGGCTGGCTTGAGTGGAAGGCAAGGGGTGCCTGATTTATTTCCACTGAAAAGGCTGACAGGACCACATACCTAGACAATGGCTTCCAAAAGTTCACCTGGAACTCCAGAATCACAGCTAAGTCTGTAACTACTTTCCTTGGGCCTTCCTGAATCAGGCTGCCCTGCGACAGATTTCTGCTCTTGATGGAGTGAAATTAAGATTTCATTACAAAATAACCATGATATTTGCTGAAGGTCACAAAAAAAAAAGACATCTTAAAGGTTCATACTGTCGAAGGCGAGATTTTACATTAAGCAGAGTTAAAACCAGCCAGAAAGACTTACATAACTTTATAATGTCACAAAGAAAACAGTCGCTGCCCTGAGCAATGTGCCCGCCTGGATCCACTGTCCAAACCTTTCAGGATTTGGTTTCTTTCTTTCTCGCTGTTTTGTTCAGACTCAACACAAACAGTAACAGTTTATCCGGAGGAGAGGGAGCTTGAGTCAGGAGCTAGCAGACTCCTCCACTCCTTCATTGGACTGGGTGCTACAACACCAGTGACCCTGACCCTGATGATCCTGGGGATTCCACCTGAGGCTTCGGTGTATAACTCCACACGAAATCCAGCCAGTGGTATCGTCCGAATTGGATTGTTTGTTGGGGCCAGTTTCACGCGGACCGACCATCACCATTTACATTTACCATTTAGGATGGTTTGTACTTGAAATTACAAATGCATCTTCCTCTGCATATCACAAATTCAGATAAAACACCAGAACAATGTCAAATGTGAGACCTGCAATAAAGTTAGGGCCTTGAGTATAATATGTGAGTGTCCTTGGAATAAAAATGTCTGAAATTGCTTGAAATGAGCGGTGCTTACTGTTCTCAGCGTGAAGAGAAAAAAAAAATCACAGAACATCTCTCCTGTATTTAGAAATGAATTTCTTTGATGGAAAAGGGCACCTTAATTATTTTTTCTTATGTGTCCAATTTTTGCTCGATTAAGCATGATGAGAGTGTGATTTAGATATGAGTAATGTAATTACTGATAAAACTAGTCAAGAAGTACAGGGCCCATGTCTAATTTAAAATGCCTCAGCTTTTCCTTTGAACCTCCCGTGGAAGGATCTCTCTGGTAAATGAAATACATGCATTTCTCTTATTCTATTTAGGTGAGCATGGGCAGAAAATCACTGTTTAGCTTTTCTCTCCCTTCTGTTACTTTTCAAGTCAATGATTAAAATCTGGAATGTTCCAGATTTAATTAACTCACCAATGTACTTTTTCTCCCTTATGCTTCCTGGAAAGGATATTAAACATGGCATTATTCTGAAGTACAAAGGGATGTGAAGCATCACTGCAAGTCAACTCTAATAGCCTTTGACAATAATGAGATTTTGGTGCCATTGATGAGCAGAGACTCGTCGCTACAACAGAGGTTCGAGAATCATTGAGCATTAGGTGTTTTCCTTCCATCTCGTCTTTTAGTGCATTGTTTAATCTACTCAAAAAATGACCCACACTTTGACACATGCTGTGCGTTCTTAAAGTGCATGACAGAGGTGACTTTGTTGAATTGGTGGCAGCAAAATACACAAATAGACACGCAAACAAAGAAAATATCAATACGTCAACAAATACTCACAACACAACACAAGTGTTTCCTAGACACGAAAAAAAAGTGATGATCCTGGCTCGAACACACATGTTGTTCAGCACTTCACACAGCAAGATCAACAAGTATATTTGGTTGTGTCGTGAGTATTTGCTCTGCGTTTGTATATTTGGTTGTGTTGTGTGTATTTTCTGTGCATTTGTGTATTTGCTTGTGGTTTGGGTATTTCCAGCGAATACAACACATCCAAATACACAAATGCGTTGCGTTAGACTTATTTGGATCAATAAACACACCAACGTTACAGAGACATTCGAACCAAGAAGAGAGAGACTGAGCGTCTCTTTCTTTAATTGACTCTCTCTCTCTTAAGGAGCGGCAGTCAGAGAGAGCGCGAGCCGAGTACAAGCACCAGTGAACTTCACTTTAGGTGTCTATGCTCCAGTTAGCGCCGTGCTGGCGTTCTGAAAGAAGCTGCAGTTCAGCCAGAGTCATTCCTGGACACGTCTCCTCATGGTGAAACTCTGTAACACACACACATGCACACATACACGCACATATATACGCAGATACACACAGAAGCATAGATCATCGTGACTCCTTGTCTATGGACTGTGAAAAGACACAAGGGCAGGGTCCCAAGAGGAGGTCGAGGGGAGGAAAGGTCAGCAACAGGACACAAATGAGGCATGGAGAGAGAGAGACAGAGAGAGAGCGAGAGAGAGAGAGAGAGAGAGAGAGGGAGAGGAGGGAGGAGGGAGGAAGATGGATGGGAGTTTGGGTCTTATTTGTAAATCACACCAAAACCATGAATGTGCGTCTGACTGTGCCTGGACAAACAGTTGAACTCTGCTTGTGTGTGTGTGTGCGTGTGTGCGTGTTTGTGTGTGCGTGCACGTGTGTTTATTTTATGTCATAGAATAATCAGTTTTGTTGATGGTTTCGATCATTGCCTGTTTATTCTGCAAATACTGTCTCCCTAATAACTGCGCAAACATGGAGGACAATTATTAACCTAGCAGTGCCTGCTCAACTGAACATGTGTACCATGTGTCCCGTTGTTCATTCATTTTTCACCGTAGCTAAATCTTGACATAATAAAAACAATCAGTGGGCTACAAGAAACACAAAACTTTTGTTGTTACTGGCTTGATTCAGAATGTAGTGGCGTGGGGTTGTTTCTAAATCGTGTTACTGAGGATTTAGTTTATTGTATTAGCTTTCAGGTCAAGTTTGGGAAGGTGGCTCTACCCAACAATGCTATTTGCACCCAGGGTGGAAAGCCAATTTTATGATTTACACTCTATAATGTCCTGGTATGTAAACTAAAAATAAAAAAAAATACCAACTTTACAAAGGAAACACAGAGGAGACAAACCTCACGTGGTCGATTCATCCACCACAAGCTCCCAACGTGGACTTTGTCACTCTCTTTAGTGACTTGGTTGACTTATTAAAGCCTCTCTACCATGGCGTCTTATAAGTGCCAGCAGACACTGAGATCACCACCCAGTGCATCATACTTTTTTGTGGTGTCTTTCACACAGTTTGTGAAAAAAACAAAACTAAACAACAACAACAACAAACAAAAAAAAAACAAGGTGCTTATGGACCCATTAGGTCTTCCGTATGGGTGTAAACAGCCAAATAGCTTCCATATTTTCACCGAGGTGCAAACTCTCAATGCTCATTTGATCAATCAAAAAGTAACTAATGATAAAAATAACTGTTAGGCAATAAGGCAAATAATTGCAACCCTAAGATGTGTTTACACTGGCTACTCTTGTATTTGCAGTGGTAGGTACAGTGGTTCCCATTCTTGCGTAGCACTACAGTTCAGTAAAGCTTGGCTTAATAATATCGAAGGATACTAGTATGTCCACGTGCTTCCTCCGAACTAAAGTCCCCTGTAGAGAAACTGAGACGATGAAAGCAGAGCAGGAGTGGAGTCAGAGTGTTATGTTTGTCTGTGTGTCCTTGTGAACCAGCGCATGAGTCCACCTGGGTGATGTCGGCACAGAGCCTGTGCAACACCCGAACTGTCCCTCAACTGGAGTTGCCAGAGCCCTCTGATACAATATCCCTGAGACCACAGCACCATGTGTGGGGGTGAACTGCCTGACACCTTTGCCTCTACCTGCACCTGTGGCCTTGGGAGATTCCTGGGAGAGGCCGTTACATGATCATGGCTGACAGAGCTTAACCCGGCTCTGCCTCTGGGCTGAGGCCTGCTCATGGTGTGAGGGTGAGTGAGCTTTAGTGTTTGATGTGGAAGCCAACAGTCCTGCATGCCATGCTGTCAGGCAGCCATTTGTATCAGATTCACTTGAAGGGGAACTTGGATGCATCTGGAGCCCGGTGCCATGATTGTGGTATCTGCAGAGTATGATGGCGTGGTGCTCGCAACTCGCGGTGGTTACATAATACACCACTTTGGCAGTGTAAGTGTAAGAGATCCTGTAGATGTTAACTCGGCTGGGTGTCTATCTCAGTGACTTACTCATATATAAAAACCCCTCATGCATTTGATGAGGTTATGCCAACTGGTCTGGAACAAAACGTAGGTTTCTGAGAATGTAACATGAGCTCAGCTCATGTGTGACATCCACAAACGCATATTCCGGTAATATACAGAGCCTTGATGTGGTGTTTTTGGCTGGATCCTAATTTTTGTACCTTTAAATTGAGTCTAACATACATAATGTGATATTGAGTTAACGTTTTCCCTGAGTCACAGTTTCCGAATGATTCGTTTCTGAGCGCGCTTTTGCAATTTAAACACTGATTTGCACACTGATGCTTCCAGTTTCCATAATGAGTGTGGGAGTTACAGTTGCCAGTATGAAGGCTTACAGTACACAGGCTTGTCAGAGTGGATGCATTGTCTGCTTTATGGTGAATCACCACGGCCTGGAAATAATTCATCAGGGTGGTGAAACAGCTGTGAAATGAGAAGTCTGCTGCGGCTGTCTCCCTAAGTGCTTCTTCCCTTTTGTCTGCACGATGCGGCTCTCTTCGGATCACATGGGCGCTGCAGATAGAAGTCCAGGCGCGGAAAGGTCAGGCCTTTTTTTCCCCGACTGTTCAAGGCTCGACGGTGGTGTGGTGCAGGCTGGTTTGAAAGAGCACCCGTTCGAGAACGCATGGCGCAGAGAGGATGGCCATAATGCGCGGTGTCATATGCAAAGTGTGCATATGCATGTTCTCTGCACTGCCTCTGTGTGTGAGTGTGTGATGTTTGAGTGTGTGTGGTGGTTAAGTCTCTCCTCTCTGTGAGCCCTGAAGGTTGGCCCAGACTTCACTGTCATTTCTCATCCTAATGGTGCCTGCCACATCCTCCTGCCAACACACGGCTAGAGAACAACCAAGAGCCAGGAGGAGAAAAGAAAACTCAACAGACATTCAATCTGTCTCTTACTCTGTCTTACTCTCTCTCTCAGAACAAAAGTCACTCCATGCTTTAAAGAAAATAAGCAATAAAATGACTCCGATGATTCTTTACATGCGAAAATAGATATAAGGAGGCTATTATAGCCAGATGTGGTTAACTACATCTGCATAGTAGTAGTATTACTCATGGTATATATTGTATTTTAAAGCTTGGTTATAGTAGAAATAATAAACTATATGCTTCATTGCACATTGTTACCTTCTGTATCTTGCTTTGACAAACTGAAATTTGATTCTTAAAGCTTCATCATTCAATATTTTTTATGACCAATAGATTTAATGACCACGATGCAAAAGATGTGACTGACTCCTTCAGGGACTTGTCACCTAACCGTACTGTTCGGTCGGAACATCTGTTACATCTTTCAATTCATTGTTTTGTTTTTTTCTTCTCTTTGTGACCCACAAACTCTACTGTTTTGGCTGGAGCCACTCTCATCATCATTGTTTCTTGCAGCAGCAGACATCTGTTTTCTGCAAAGAAAGCTCTAATCCCACTGCACACGACCCGCTCCAGCACCAAACAGCAGAAGTTAGCGGCCAGATGCTGAACATAATGGAGCTAATGTTGATGCCTGCATCGGAAGTTCATCAGAACAAACCGGAGGTAAAAGCATGAGTTTTTAAAGCTGAATTGAAGAAAGTGAAAATATAACAAATAATCTTTCATCTTTCATCAAACTGAGCAAATATGAATATAATGAATATAAAGCATTTTACTTATGTCGCTGCAATGAAGAGACTAAATAAACCGCAGCAGTGGTGTGATCATAGAGTGTTTATGAAGGTAGACTCCAGGGCTGTGAAGTGAAGCCAATGCTGAAGAGCCTTAAACCTTCATTCTCTCTAATGACCATCAGGGGGCGACTCCACTGGCTGTTAAAGGAGTCAGATTGCATTGAAGTCTATGGGAAAATGTTTCTACTTCTCCCTTGATTTATTAGCTCAGTAATTGTTTTACGGTCCTGGTTAACTTTGTCAAATGGTTGTGGAAAAAAGAAATAACATAAACTGGTGACAGGTGGACAAATAATGGACTCTGGTTGTCCTGAAAATAATAAAAATGCAAATCGTGTTGAGAGCAACAAACCTACTTTGGTTGCCGTGGCTACCATCACACTGGTCAGACATTTTTTGTTGTCATGGTTACAATAAGAACAACGCGGTTTATATTGTTGAACAGTCACGGGTAATAGAATCAACATGAACTGCTTTCACATGGGAATTGAACACTGCTCTCCTGTGTCATATTTCTGACCCATCCATCCAGCCCAACTGACATGCACCTGCTCTATAAACTACCTCACTTTGTAAACTGTTGCCAAGCAACAAAACTTAATGGTCTTAACGAAATATTGTAAAAACAATGTAAACAGACACTGCACACGGAGGTCGTGATGACATTTAAAAACACAATGGGTATTAACGAAAAACAGAAACGCACAATAAATAGGACTGAAAATGGGCTTTGCCATATTATGAAGTTCAAGTTGTTTCCTTATTAAAAATCAATGAATACACAAGAAAAGTCTTTATTTATTTATAAAGATTCAAGTTGCAGGAACTGATCTGATGCAACTCTCCCAGTTATCGCTGCCTCCTCTTTCAGCCTTTCCATCGTGTCCTCCCAGCAGATTAAATTAATCCAGTGGATCTGCAACATGATCCTCAGTCGTGCTTTGTGCTGCGGCAGTTAGAAATTCCGGGCTGCACTTGGCAAATTTGGTGGCACCAACTGTCAGCAAGAGATAATTTAATTTTTCAAAGGATTTAATTAGCTGCGATCATGCACTGTGACATAAACTGCACACTCCTTGGACTTGCATCTTTTCTTGATGGTTGCTGCAGAGTACAGGGATGGTGGGTGGGAGGGGGATGTAAAAAAAAAAAAAAAAAAGCCTCCTCGGCAGGTCGTGTCATTTGTGATTCATCCATCTTTCATTTTCTGCTGTTAGAGAGACTGTTTTGTGTTTTGCTCTTAAACTTTCATGCATTACTTTTCGGCGTGCAGAAGAAAATCCAGGCGCTGTTGATTCCCGACTTCTGAAATTAGTTTTGGCAAAGACAATGAATCTGTGACATCTCAGTCAGGAGATAGGAGAGACTCTTTCCTGCAGCAGCACCAATTCATTTGTGTTTAAGCTGCTAATGTGGGCTTCTTTTACACATAAATCTTGTGACCAAGCTTTTTCTTCAGCTGCAATCATTTTTACTCTCTGAGCGTGTCAGTTGAAGGGCTGAAATGTCAAATGCAAATGCAGCTGCTAAGGTATTTGGACTTTTACTGCTGCCCCTGTTTTTTTTTTTTTTTTTTCTCCTTTTATTCTGTCAATCAGTTGGTTTCAATGCCCCTCCCAACCTTCCACATCGCTCTCCATACCTGTTCCTCCCCGGGGACATAACACTTTGGTGTCACTCACTTCCATCACCTCCTCTAGGTTCTACGTGTCACCATCACTCTCTGCCTCTCAAAAGCACCTGCAGCACAAAGACCACATTGTGTGTCTCACAATAAGGTTTTTTCAAATTTGGAGACTCTCAGCCTCACGCTGCCACGAGCTACACCTCTGAAGAAAAGATTTCAGCTTCACCTGGAATAACTTGCCGCACACGGGCAGAGCCACGGCTAATATTTTCATACATCATCAAACCAAAGGCCATTCATCCATTTTATAGCTTAATTGTGTAAAACTCCATCTTAGCGACAGCACTTTCATATTTTTCATTATTATTTCCTCGAGTATGGATGGAAATGTCTCCTTTCACTCTGTACAAAAAGATGAGGTTATTTCAACTGCCTCTAAAGTGCTAAAGTGATCAATCAGCAGCCAACTGCTCATCGCTCTGGCCTTCGTCTGTCCTCAAAATAATACGATAACATTAATAACACTAATAACAGCGTACATACCCAGAAAGTGGCTTGAGGAATGCAGTTTGATGTCACTGCATTTGTTTCGTAAGCGTATGACGAACATGTTTACGTGAAATTATTCTCACAGATATGAATCTGTGACACAATGCAGATTTCGGGGTGGCATGGTGGAGCAGCCTCGCACCTTGGCCCCGGGGCAAGTGGCAACGCTCCCCGACATCACCCATTGGTTTGCGAGCTGCCGTTGCAAAGCCTCCACTTTTTTTTTTTTTTTTTTTATTTTAAAGCAGAAGACATTTATTTGGAGGAGAAAGTGGAGCTGAGGGGGAGTGAGGGGTGGCAAAGGCTATAGTCACTTCATGAAACGTGTTTTTGAACATAACTCACAAATTTGCATCGCAAATTTGAAGACTGAAATGAAGTGAGGACAATTTATATTCAAAAGTTCAAAGGTCAACTTCACTGTGACATCACAATGTGCTCAATTGCACTGTGTGTGCACTTCTGGTCATTTTTGAATGCTGTAACTCAGAAAGTGTTACCGTCTGCCTGCCGCATTGTTGCTTTCGCTCTGTCTCTCTTTCTATCGACATATTCTGAGAGGCATCGTGGATTGAATTTGGCCTTCATCCTGAGGAGAAGATGGAGCTGGATTTGACCTGCTCTGTATTCTATCTTGTCAGGCAGGCCACACAGTAGCCACGCCCTAAAAATCCTCTAAATGGGACCATCATTTAAAAAATGAACATCATGTTGTATTAAAGACGTGAAACTAGGGACTGTGACCATGAACTCATTAGGAAAACGTTTACTGAGCTAATAAATCAAGGGAGAAGTAGGGACATTTTCCCATAGACTTCAATACAATCTGACTTCTTTAACAACCAGTGGAGTCGCCCCCTAATGGTCATTAGAGAGAATTAAGGTTTAAGGCTGTAAAGCATTGGATTCACTTTACAGCCCCACAGTCTGTATCCATCTTTATATTCAGTGTGTGATAGATTGTCATCAGTCATTTTTGCTGGTGATGTCCAGAGTCAAGCCATTGAACTGGACATGCCTATTGGCTCCACTAAGTGTGATCAGAGTGTCTGATTCAGAGGATTGGCAGTTAGTTGCATGTATACCCTCACTCAGCGGGAGCTGTACTATTGTGACTTCAAAGTGAGGAGAATTTGGTCTAAATTTATTGCAGCGATCCAAAAAAATCCCAGATAAATGTCACCAGCGAGATATTTAGTGCAACAGAGACTTGCGAGCTGATTTTTCAAGGCACGGCTCTCCTGTACAGGCATAACTCATGAACAGACCAAAACAGAAGCTTTACCTCCAGCTCAATCCAAACTATAGTATTTTATATTATTACGGTATTTTTTTTTTATTACAGTGTACAGAAGTCTTCATTGAGTCATATATGTAAGCACTGAGGTCTGTTGAATTTGTGCAGCACTTGGTGAAACCTTCTGAAATCCCACGTTTACAAGGGAAACAGAAAAGTCTCAGGTTAACCGTGTCTGTTGTTTTTTTTAATGGTGACACGAGAAAAGCCGTGAGGCAATCAGACAGGGTTTAAAGTGGCATGCCACTGATTTTAAGTTCAGATGAGATAAGACTTTATTGACCCCTGAAGGAAAATTCACCTGTTGCAGCAGTGGCAGAAGATGAGGATGAGGCAAGAGATTAAAGATGACTGGGAGCTTAAACAACATTACACTACAGACACAAAACAATAGCTCACACTGTACAAGTGAATTGTGCAAACAACATTTGTGCAACAGAAGTGATGGAGTGCAAACCAGAAGCCATAATGTGCAAACAATATATTGGCATATGAATGATAATGATCCCATGTTATATAATATATGTGCATGTGCATGTGTATTACGTTGTACGCACGTTTCGTTGCTAGGTGACACCTAGTGGTTCATAGTAACCACGACAAGAGCAAAGGGACAAGTGCAGTGACGTAGTTCATAGAGCGACAAAGTCCTCGTCGGGAGGAGGTTGGGGTGGAAGTCAACCACGTGATTTTTGTAATGACAACAAAGATCATTTAATCACGAGGAAGTGCTTATTTCAACCCAAATCCTGATCTTTTCAGAAACCTAACTGAATAGTTTCAGTGGCGTTATTATAGTAACCATGGTGATACATTTTGGTCATGGCTTTTTCAGTAAGAGAAGGTCTAATAAGAATGATATTAAGTTCCATTATGTGAGTTGTATAATCTTGGCTTTTTAAAAATATGACAAGCTCTCCAAGATATCTGCTGTTTTTTTTGTTTTTTTTTATCTGTATTTTGCAAGTTCCCAAACTCCACAGGATAAAAGAGAAAACATAAAATAATCATTCATAGAATAATTAATACAACTTTTGTTTTTACCTGTGGATGAAGAGCTTTCAGCAGCTGATGTGACAGGTTTGATCCAGTCCTATAGCTGGGAGTCAGAACACACATCTGGCTGCACCTCATCTCCACCTGCTGTGAGGAGCTCGACTCCCTGCTAGTCTGGATCAAGGAAGTTTCCTTGGAAGAGAATCCCTACAGATCAAACACGCTTGATCATGTGCTTAATAAAAATGTTGCAGATGACATTTCAGTGCTCAGCAGCTTACAGCTACAGAGTCAGACTGAGTTAGTAACCACAATAAAATACAGACCAAATACAGTAGTTACATATTTACATGATACATATTTTCTGACAAATAATCATATCATCATAAAAATTCTATCATCAGTGTTTTGTTTAACATGGATTTCCCAGAAAAAGTGGGGAAGAAAATGGATCTGAAGCTCATCTACCCTGACTTCCTGACTGAGAAACCTGGACCAGGCCTCGAGCCCCACCCCCCACCACCTGTTTGCTCCATTTTGACGGGTGAAAGAGCAGAAAGTCTCAAGATGGTTTGAGGAGGAAACATCAGGGAAACTCAGGATCAGAATCAGAGACTAGCACACATATCAGAACAGTTAGCATAGTTAGCATCTTTTATCTGTTTATGTTGTTTTTCAGGTTGCAACTGGCAGTGGCTGACACAGGGTTGGGGCTTCTGCTAATGCTAATTCTTACTGTCTATACTGAGAAAGGTTTCGGGTTCATTTAGCCCTGCCCCCCTGTCCCTTAAAGTTGACTGGATTAGTTCCTTAGGTTTGGGATGTATGACACCCTGACTGTCTGAATCTGCTTTTTTATGAGACTGTCATCAGTTGACTGCAGTTCCAAGGTGGAAATGCAAAGTCCTGGTGTTTATTTGCTCATGATATGAGTTGTGTTTATAAGAAAATCATCATATGGATGTTAACAAGGCTAAAAACTCTATAAAATGTATATTTTACATGTTAAGAATTGTTCAAAATTAACTAGATCTTAAGTTATCAGAGAAAAAAGCCAAGTAAATGTAAAGACAGCTCAGCTTGTTCCAGTGCTTCTACCAGATTTAATCCCCAGGTCAGTTACAATCGAGTCAAAGGTTAGCAGCAGTCTCAGCTCCCAACTCTTCCCTGATGTCTTGTGTCCATCAGTTTTGCATCAGCGGAACAAAGACTTGATTCAGCGTTTACTGGTTATCATCAGCTGCTGTTTGTTGTGGAGAGGAGGAGATTTCTGCAGATAATTCAGCTCTGGGTAAAAACCACCGAAACTGAAGGAATCCAAACTGGATGAAGCTTTTAGCAATGATGAAGAAGACAACAGTTTCCATGATCCCACATGACTTGACAACACCATCACCATATTTTCTCATTGTTTTGATTGGGAGAGGCAGGAGTTACACACAGTTTTCATAGAGACTTGACTTTGATGACTTTGAGACTTTGAAGTCTGTGTTTAAGGGCAGAAGGTAAAAACTCCTAGCACCTCTGCCAAAAGCAGTGACTAATGACCAGAACAAAACTGTTGAATTTGAATTTCCCCAAGGAGAAATAAACTATGTGTATGTGTGTATGCTAAAGAAGGGGGTAGCTAGCTTGTTGGGTGCAGCTGGCTGTAAATACACTTCAACACACCAGTGATGATTGAATCTTACAGACAGGACCATACATGTGCTGTCGCAGCTTCTGTTAAGACTTATCAAAGAATCTTTTCAAACCTGGACCCGCAATGCAGAAGAGACACTCAAGAAATAGTTTGAATTAACAGGAATGGGAATTGAAAGGGGCCGACTGGGGACTGGGGTTATGGTGGCTGGTGGGACTTAGGGGTGGGGGACAACTAAGTCAACCAGTGACTGGTACTGAGAGCTGGCTGACATTACCACTGTTTAGGGTACAATGGACTGGCCAAGACCGGAGAGGATCTTATCCTGGATAATTGGCTCGGGGCAATCAGTGATGATCAGCAGCAGGTGAATGGCGGGAAGGAGAAAGTAGGTCAGCCGTGCCCAGCCAGAGACACACACACGCTGACTGTGGGGACATACGTTCAACTAGAGGGAAACAGAGGAGACATATATTAGCATATATTTCATATGTAGACATTTCATATATTTGTTAGACGTATACATTTCCAAACTCTGACTGTGTCTTCGTCTTACCTAATGAGATAATGACACAATTTAAACTCATACGCATCAAAATACATGACATTTCCATCCAGTGTAATTTGTTTTTGGCTAGTGCATCAACAATATTAACAACAATCTATATGTGAATTCGTCTTTTATGTACCACCCTTTTGTTTTATCAGGTTGTATTTACAGTCTCTCGGAGACTAAATAATGTAATTATACAATAATATAGGCCGGTAGTCTAAAAGGCATGCAGTATGCTCCATGTCTGTGTGAGTCTGACAAAAGCTCAGTGATTTGTGTGATCATCTTTACGATATGCACATTCCCAGATCCAGCGTTAGGCAGGATTTATCCAGTCCATTTTCCTCTTGAAATACGACTTCTCATTTCAAAGGAAAGACCCCGGCAATAGTGTCTTCCTATGCTTTAAGGGCATAAATGTTTCCTCCCTAATGCACCATAAAAAGAGTCTGCAGCAGCCCGTAGAGGGTGCAACCTAATGATCAAGTTACTCTGGTTGCCCACTGGCTTGGTAACGGCCTGGAACATTTTATTTCTTCACCTCAGTCTCAGGGACTGTATATCAAGCGTAAGCTGCACGAATGAATAGCTGCATCACCAGAAAAAGAGAGGCGATAGATAAAAAAAGGTTATTGCAAGAGTGGAGTAAATGCAGGTGGACTGTATATATTTTTTGTCTTTTTCTAATAACCCTAAAAAGACTTGGCTGGGATATCTGCAGTCTGCATTAATCATAAACCCTAAGCATCCATCCTGGAGTGCTCACTTGGATCTATGACAGCTCCAGTGTGAGCCTATTTATACCCGTGAGCATATTCATCTACTGTCAGTGTGTGTGTGTGTGTGTGTGTGTGTGTGTGTGTTCACCCAGGTGTATACATAGCCGTGTGCTGTATATCAAAAGTACTCAAAACCGACACTTTCTAGACGGGCACATCTGTCGTTACACACTAAAGACGACATTGTCCTCTCTCACAGACGGTCTTCCTTCTCGTCTAATAGTTGAAGCCTCATTGAAAGCCATTTGCTCCCCTGTCCTTAATTGTGGCTAATAATCCAATCACACTCTTGGTATCAGTGTGCCAAGCACCATTAAAATAAAATGGGGACATCGAGGAAGGAAGGCAGGCAGACTAATGACATTCACAAGAAAGTGAGCGCTTGGTTCTTGCTGGAGGTCCAGAGTGTGACTCTTCAACTGATATCATTTAGATTTAACAGCCATCAAATACACACTAACATTTATTACTGGCATAAAGTGGACAACTTTCATTTCATTCTGCGGCCTGAAAACTGTTCCACCACCTCTCGCAGATCGACTGATTTCTACGGGGCTCCATTTGTTTCGATATTATTTGTGTGAACAGATCAGCAAATGTGTCATCTGCAAATATAAAACACCTTCCACAAATACAACACAAACATTTACAAGCTCAGAAAAAACATCTGACAAATACAAAACAGATTTGCAAATACACAAAAAAATCCATTCTCTTAATTCATTTATAAATAAATAAAAAGCATCTCCCTTACATTCACATCGTCTAAACGGATATTTGTGGATCAGTTTTCTCTTTGTGAATTGGAAAGGAGAACTTGTGTATCACTGTTCTGCAAGTTTTGAGGCTGATTTTTCACCAGTCTCGTACAAAAAAAAAAAAAATCACTTGCATCACTGTCGGAAATTCTCTGAAAACATGTTATCAACTGCTGACAACCGAATATCCGCTTTTCAGAGTAAGAGCATGCAGTCTTTCTACGAGGCATTGTTGTGCTACGTTAACGACTGTTAGAAGCCACAAATTACAACATTTCGGTCAAGGTCTTTGATAGTGTGGATGTTGGTGTCTTTGTTGTCAAATTTCCTGTTTATAAGCTAATAAAACCTTGAAAACCGATACCTGTTGCCATAGCGACTGTGCTGATGGATCGAAAGCAGAGTGCTGGAATTTATACTATATGAATATGGTGAAGATGAGATCCGCACCTTTCAGAGATAACGTGCTTTAGACTGAGCGTGATACCCGAGAGACTTTGTTTATTCAAAGTATAAATGAAGAATAAACTGCACAGGGCGAGTGAAGATAATTGAAGACTGTAGGCTACCAATCATACACAGCACTAGGCTAAAATATTACAATACACAAACATAGCGCTAAGAAAATGAAATGACTCAAATTATATCACAATAAAAGGAAATTCAGCATTTCTAAACAAACACACCAAGAGCCACACTGTGACAGACCTTAACCAGGATACTGTCATTTGTCACATGTAACAACTGTTAATGTAGCACAACAATACCACGTAGAAAGACTGCACGCTCTTACTTTGAAAAGCAGAAATTAGGTTGTCGGCAGGCGTGAAAAGAAAATCCACAAGCGTAGGACATTGTTCTTTGATTCACAGATAGAAAATTGATACACAAATCTGTTTGCAAGATGTTAATATTTGGAATATATTCACAAATGCTTTTTATTCATTTGTAAATTAATTAGAATGATATTTTTTATTTGCAAATCGGTTTTATGTTTGGAAGACATTTCTGTCAGTTTTCAAATTTTTGTGGTATTTCTTATGTTGCATTTGTGAAGGGTGTCTCGTATTTACATATGACACATTTAATAACGAAACAAACCATAGATTTCAGACAGTCGTTCAGTCCAATGTCGCGGCGTCTGCCACGTCTGGCTACAATTCGTCACAGTCAAATATTTTCCAAGGTTCCAGGCACCTGCAGTGGCATGTTGGTGGACACCTCTTTGAGTAATCCGATGTCCTCACGCAGCTGCAGCAGCGTGTGAGGAGAAAAGGGAGCTGGCATTGGTGTGTTTGTTTTGGCTGAGTCCGTTCAAATGGCGGGACCAAATATGAGTCCATTACAAAGCCGCTTGGCACCTCAGTGTTTTTGTTGCTCCTAATGATTTCAGCTGATATATGCGTCGCTCTCTCCAAAGCAAACATGGCATCTTAATTAGGCCGGTGACGCTTGACCGTGTTGCTATAGAGAAGACTTTGATGTTTGCCTTAAAACGCGTTTGGCAACTGTGTCAAAACATGAGCTGTCTCAGACGAAGCATAATGCGCTTGACGACTGTGGTACAAATGTTCCTGGCAGAAACTGAGGGCTAATTCGCCACATTTATTTTTTAACATTTTTTTTTCTTGACGCCCACTTGTAAAACTTGAGCATTCTCCAGCTGAATTAGTATGGGCACGATGCTTCACCCCAACAACAAATGTATTCCAAATGTCGCCCAGCCCGAATACTAATTAGTCATCCATGGGTGAAGGCAACAAAATAATGGGGCTTTGGAAGGAGAGTTGTTTGAATGCATGTTTTGTTTTGTTGTTTTTTTCTATGTGTGTGTTTGGTTATCTGCGTCTTGCTCGGAGGAGCAGTTGTGTACTGTTTGCTTGTCAGTCTGTGGTGTGGACCGCGGCTCATGTGAATTACTCATGAGGTGGACGATCAAGGAGAAGGTGACCCATTTCGCTGCTCCAGATCTGTGGCATCCACTCTCTTGTGAGACAGAGTCACTGTCATTCAAAGACAGATAAGGGAGTGTGGGGAAATTACTTTAGTGGGGAGGGGTACTGAGCCATAAAATAGCAACGTCCCATCAGTGTAATTAATATTTCCTAACCAATACAGTGTTGGTACAACTGTTTTCAGCATGAATAACTGAAAGAAAATGTGTAAAGTAATGAAGATCAGTGGTGAAACCTTTTCATGCTAACAACCCCTAAGATGACACCAATTTGTTTTTTTGCTTTGAACTGTCTTAGTACAGAAAGTGGTTGAAACCCATGATCACCCTTCTTGCTTGGGATCCCAGAAACCCAGTCAGGGACCCCTGGAGATCAAACTCAAAAATGTTTACGGATTAAGTTTCGCAGGTTTCAATTAATAAAATCTAATGAACTAGGCTAATGGTTTCAACATACTTTCCATCTTTATTCAATGCTCGGTCTTCTGGTGTGACCCTTCCCCCTTAACATAACTATTAACAAAGATGATCGTGGCGTGTGAAGGCCAGTTGTATCAGTGGTGTGTGGAGTGCATGGGCGAGCGAGTGAAGCCTCACATGGTGCCACCGCATTACATTAATGATCACTTCCTGCCTGCAGGCACCTGCATTAAGAGGACAGACTCGGGAGTGGGCAGAACGGAGTGGTCGTAACAATTTATGTGTAGTTAGTTTAAAGCTGGGAGAGTGGTATCGATCTTCTCATTTAACAAGGTACCTTTGGGTAAAGGTTCAAGTCCGGTGTTTACTGGTAGAGAGGAAAGAGCATTGTGTGACACGTTCTCGGCTGTGGTTTGTACTCACGTTGATATATAACAAAGTCGTAAATGCCTTAGTGACAGTTCAGCTATTGGTTGAAAAAAAAAAAAAAAATTACAGTGCAGTCCTCCTTTTTCTGACCACTCCCACTCCTATTAATTTTAATACAGTCCCCAAAGACAGTGAGAGATGGTACTAAAGGACGGGGTTGTAGTAGTAGGAAGAGTCCGATGGCAAGCATCATTTTACATGGCTTAGTTGTCCTTTACAGTGTACATTTGAATGTCACGCAAATAAAATATATATGAGCAGCCATTCATATGAGACGTGTATGTGCTCACCGGTACGTTCCAACTGTGCTTTAAAGTCATCCTGACTTGAGGCAATTTCACCACGTGAGGAAACACACTTTCAAAAAGCCCCCAAAAACCAGGACACATTATTTAATAATTCATCCCATTACATTATTCATCACCAGTACGTTTTCTTGAATGGATACTGTTGTCTTGCACTGCTACTACTGCTGTTCTCAGGTGATTTTATGCTGTGCGCCAAGCTTTTAAGATGGCAACTAATGACCCGAGGTGGGTGGATGGAAGTTTTTTTTATTCTGAACTCTTTATCCAGGAAAAAGATCCCGGCTGGTCCTTCTCTACATCTTATAATCATCATCTTTTTATGGCTGCTTTCTCTCAGGACCGTCTGAGAAACGCTTGCGTGTGTCTTACATTTCGGTCACCCTCCTCATCGTGCTTTTATTCCTTGTCCATTAGGGTAAATGTTTAATTCGTCCTTGTCACTGTGAGTACATCTAAGGGACTGTCATTGTGGGCGCGCTCAACTCGTAACAGCCTGTTTAGAGGGAAAGAAACAATATGATGACTGACTACCATCAGTCAGTGTCATCGGAGGGTTATCTAAGGTGCACAGACTTTCTGGGAGTTTTGACCCAACTTTGATTTTATTCACCAGGAGATTGATACAAAGTCATTACTGTTTCCGGAACAAACACATTGGTCTGGGTCACTGTATGTAATTCTAGTATTCCTACATTTTGATTGGAGTCATCCAGTGATGACATTAATTCTACAAAATATCTCTTTTCATCATTATCATCATCTCTTACTCGGGAACAACCATATCAAGAGGACAGACATTTGAAGATGGCCGCATATCAGTGTGTCCATGTGCTGAATTATTGTGGTCTTGACGGTGATTTCTTATAACATATTTGTTACTCTTCCTGCTGAAAGAGGACTGTGGATTGCCTGGCCCTTTCTTCTAGCCAGGGGAGAGGTTACCGGAGCCCGATGTCCCTGTCTGATGCTTCTTTGACAGAAGCATCAGACTTCAGACTTCTGTTTAGAGAAATGGCCACTTTGCCTTGACTGCAGGCCAAAGCCAAAGATTTTGTCACTACCTTGTAAATCTCACTGCACATCCTGATGCTTTAAATTGAGTTTTCTGGGTCACAAGGTATCAGAGACATGTGCTGTATACGCCCTGCTGCTGAGAGTCCCCGGATCTCACCCAGTCACTCAGTGTAATGACTTTAAAGAACGATTTTATTATCTTTCGCTGTTTCTTTTAATGCTGGGTATGATTCTGCTGAACAAAATGTAAACAAAGGTGTTCCATTGTCTTCTTTTTTTTTTTTGTAATGTGTTGACAGGGTCACAGCCATTATCCACAGCTGAATAATACATCTGAATCTTGAGTAAAACCGTTTCTTTTTCAGTGATGACAATAAAGTGTCAGATCAAAGTCAGCTATTCCAAAGAGAAGTTCTAAGCCTCTCTTCTGATTGGCTTTGAGCCTCTCTTCTGATTGGCTTTGAGCCTCTCTTCTGATTGGTTGACTGCATTCTGAGTGATGTGTAAGATGAGCAGTGAAATAAAAGATATAGCAGATTTCAGGTAAACTGGATGCTGGGGGCATGGCTGGGGGTGGTGGTTGTGTGCTGACTCGTTGCGACATCACAAAGTTATAGAAGTCTGGACGACTCATTTTAAGGTTCAGTTGCTGAATATAGGCTGTGAGCATTTCTCTGTGGACTGAGCACAGAGTATACCACTAATCCATACAGGGTGACTTGATACTTTCACAGTATTAATATAGAACCTAGACCTGCTTCATAATCAAAGAAGAGATGGAACTCTACCATTATACGATAAGGGCCCTTTAAGTCATGTAGTTACCATGTATTATAGTTACTGTCCATTTTGTTGCCATTAGTCTTATAATACTTGGCTTGAGTAACACACTCAACTTTTACAGGTTTTAAATGACCGTTATAGACCATATGTTGAACAAAAGCAGAAACTGGTTTTGAAATGCATTATTTTATCATATATTGTTTATTATGACAATTTAATAATATTACATTCATGTTTTAAATTGAGGTTTTTAGGCAATTGTAAGAAATCATCCACAAATGACATTAAAATCAGCAATTAAGTTGGTACTGAACACAAAATGTGTAACAAATTATTGTTTAAGTACAAAGCTGGGTGCTGGAAAGAAACATCTGTGCTGAGCAGAATTATCAGTAAACAATGACCCATCCTACAGCACTTGACAGGCGATAAGTATAATTATTTACATAGTTTGACTGATAATATGTTTGTTCCTGGGTTCAGACTCAGTGCTGTTAGGCATCTTGTCCTTTATGGCAATTCTCACAAGCTCTGTTTATGTCCAGATCCAACCTGCTTTTTCCTGGGAGTTGTAAATTATCAGCTGCCACCTGTAATATATGGCAATTTGCTCCCACATTATTGCAGGCCAACACAGGGTCAGTAGCACTTCCTGTGGCACCACTTATAAACTATTATTCTCTGGTCTTAAACAAAGGGGTTCTTTCGCACTGAGGGTGATAACATGACAACTACACATTACTGTAACTGATGCAGTTTAAAGAAGCCAATAGAAACATATAAACCACATGGATTAATGAACACAGAATAGAGAACTGAAGTTAACTGAAGTCAACTGAATAGGATAATGAAAATTCATCTGCCATGATGATTTCACTTTTGCAGGGAAATGGGTTAGGACTTGTTAGTAGAGGGGTGAATGAGACCTGGATAGAGGGAAGAAATGGGGTTAAGGGGTGGGATGAGATGAATGTCAGAGAGGGATAATGGCTGTAGACCTCTTTGTCACAATGGACATTGGTCCTCATCTTCAAATAATGTGAGCCAAATCTTTTAGATAAATAATTTTGAATCTGTAGGTATTGAAGCTTGTGCACTAGAAAAATGGACATTAAAGCTATATTCTGTTGTCGCACATTGAGATTGATGGTAGATGTTGATGACAGGGAGCCCAGGACGCTTTAACATCTCAGTAATATCACATTCGCTTCTTCCATTGGCACATACAGGCCTCCATACCCTGAATACAATACTTTCAACTCTGTGACAACTCCTTTCTTTTGACAAATGGGAGAGAAAGGGTTTAGTGCACCTACATAATACATATGTAATATATCTCTATTCATAGACTCTAAACCAGGGGTTTTGAAACTTTGAGGAGGCACATGGGAGAGTTGAAGGGGAGGCGTGGAGGGACAGATTTGAGGAAATTATAGCGTGTGAGGTGAATGTGAATCAAGAATTTGACTTCCTCTTAGAGTCATAACTCAACTTTTTCAATTTGGTGTGACTTGCACTTTCCAAAAATATCATTATCTCTGAGGTCCATTGTGAATAAACATCCACAGAGCCTTTTGGAGATCCCAGAAAAGAGAAATGTGTATCATACTCCCTGAGGTTCCTCTTCCTTCTTTACGTTTTTTTTTTTTTTCAGATTTATGATAATACATTAATAATTATCTGTACATACAAGAGTACATTGAAAACAGAACTGCAAATAGCTAGTTTTAATGGTGCCAGACACTACGTGGCATTGTCCTTCCTGTTTACAGCCTCCAAAATAAGGGAACTGTCCCCCAAATATATGTAAGACAATTACACATTAAAAGAAAACCAGAATAAATGGGTGGAGAAACAAGAAAACAATGCCCCCATACACCATTAGGTACAAAGGGTCGCTGAATGTTTTGATGAGTAAAGAGTCATGGTGCCCCCCCACCACCATCATCAACCTCAGCAATCAAATGAGGAAATATCCACTGGTAGAATCAAATCAAATCAAATCTTATTTAGTTACCTCAAGGCTCTTTACATACAGAGCAGGTCCAGACCAAACCTTTTCTAAAGTTATTTAGGGACTGAGCAGCACTTGGTGACAGAGGCAGGAAAACCTCCCTTTAAGAGGCAGAAACCTGGAGCAGAACCAGACTCAGGGTGGAGGACATCTGCCTCGATGGGTTGGGTTGAGAGAGAAAGGGTTGAAAGGAAGAAGAGAGAGAGAGAGAGAAAGAGATAGAAGAGAAGTATGAGAGCAGGAGAAAAGAGAACACAATCGAATACAAGCAAAACATGCAGATGTAAAAGGTATTAATGATGATGGCAGTGATGATACTAATAATAATAGTAAATAAGTAAGTAACAGCTGTTAAAATAATAAAGGAGGCAATTGATAATTGTGTTAGTATTGACATTAAAAATAATAACTAATAATAATTATTGCAGCAGCAGGTGATGAGCAGGAACATGGGGGCAGCTGCAGAATGAGGACAGGGAGAGAGAGGACAGAAGGGAAAGGAACAAAGCACAGGAGAGAGAGAGGACGCAAGATGTTGATGACAGTTCGTGACATGTAGTAGTGTGATATAAATGCATGGAGAGAGAGAGAGAGCGAGGTGCTCAGTAGTTGACTTGGAGAGTCAAAAAAACACCTTATTAAGACACTTTATGTTGGTTTTTCCTTTCATTTGTCACCTTTCTGTTACATGAACAGAAGAAAGAAATAGACATCGTCTTATTCATATGATATCGTGGATTTGATCGTTATGGTTGAAATGCAATCGAGCTAGTGAGAGGAAAAAAAACGAACAAAACATCTGTATCGTGCTCTGTCCTGTAAAAAAAAAAAAAAAATGAGCCCACAGGTCGTCTGCAGGTTATTATGACTCGCAGTTACGTTTTGTTGCCCGGCGACATCTAGTTGTCGGGGTGGGTTTGGGGTGGATGGATGGGTCAACAAAATACATGGACGGAGGTCATACTCAATCTGATTCTCATTTACAGTACAGTTACAGTAACCGCTGTTAAGCTCACGGCCTTTTAAAATAAAAACCCCGGCACTTGAAGGGTTAAAAGTGGTAAAGTGTTAAAAACGGTACAACTGCAAAAACCAAGAGCTGTTTTAAAGCTCAGGTTTTGGGAAAGACAGGCTACGTGGAGGATGCTGGGAGACGTGCTTTGCGATGCAGCGGTGGAAGAACAGCTGATGACGTAAGGCCATCTCCTCCGAAGGGTGTTGCCCCCTGAATTGACACACAGCTACAATCCTTTTTCTGAACCTAATCGGGCCATTCTCGCAACCATTGTTAACAAAGGTACGTACGTCACTGCTGGTTTGTTTAATATCGTAACTATGACAAACAAGGTCTGGGATGAGTCACTGTTGTTTCTCTTATGACATAGTGAACAGGTGCGCCTGCTGCCCTAGGGGCCCTATTTCAGGAGACACGACGGGTGTCCTGACCTGTATGGTTGTTCGGGTGGACTGGTTGTGGTGTCTGTCCAGTTGAAAAGCTGCTCCAATAATCTACAATCTATCTGGGAGTTTCAAAAAAAAAAAAACAATCCAAAAACAATAAATCACCCAATAGTGAGTAGCTGAAACTGTATTCATGTATCTGCTAAAAGCTAAATTGACGGAACTAATTTCTTCAATGAATTTTAAGTACAGGAAATGGTGAATGATAAAAGCAAATATTAAAAATGTTTTGTCCTTGACACTGATTTCACGTGCATTTAACCCACTTAAAGCCCCCTGGCTTGCTTGTATTTCCCTGGCCAGTCATCATCACAATCCACAGTTTATCATGAATAACGTAAGCCTGTTAGTATTCACACAGATTTGTCCCAAGAGTGTGAGCATTTACGTGGCAACACAAACGCTCCCGTGTTCGCTAAATTTGTCGACAGGGTGGGAAGGGGGAGGGTTGCATTTTGATGAAGCGGAGTAAGCTTCACCCGTGACCTGTCAGGAATGGGGTCCAGTCCAACTGGAGCAAGACAGACGTTAGATCCCGTTTGATGTGTCCGCCATAGGGGCATGACGCCTCACGGCCTGGGCCCAAACTGGAACTCTTGTTGTTTGTGTTTGTCAGCTTTTGATTCCCCCACCCAAGGAGAAATGACCCCGTTGGCGAGCTCAGGTTTCGCAGTGAGAATTTAAACACTTCTGCCTGGGAGACTGGACGCCCTCGTTGCAGTAGTGCCAATTAGGATCAAGTGTCAGACCGTTGACATGTGAAGGATGGAATGTGCGAGTGGTTGGTCAAACAAGGGTAGGGAGGCAGCGTTGGTGGTGACAGGCTTTGTCACAGACACGGAGGACGGATTTAAAACACATGGCCACTTTGCCACCACACAGAAACCTTCACTCCTCTCCCCGTCGACTGGATAATGTAGATGTGTCAGGTTTTATCCATCTTTCTCCTTTTTCTCCCCTCTTATTTATCCTTTGTTCTTGTTTCCTCCCTGTCATCCTGGCTGATTTGTCAATAGACACAGGCTATGTTGCGCCTCCTGCTTGTTATATTGCATGGTGCTATTTTGAGCAATGTCTCAGATTATCTCTGACACAAGTAATTAACTGTGCATTGACCTTTAACTAATACAGATGACGAAGCTCCACCAGCAAGACTTTCTCTGCTGCCCAAACTGTGTTTTCACGCTATATAGTGTCAAAAGGCAGCTTTCTGATTGATGTATATTCACACACCCTGGGAAGAGAGAGAGAGAGAGAGAGAAAAAAAAGAAACTACTAAGATCAAGCTTCTGAAGGGTACAGCAGCACAAGATCACAGCCTCATGATACATTTCTTGATCTGTGAAAGGACATGTGACCAGGACAGAATATTAAGCTTGGCAAGAGAAGACAAAAAGGATTTATCTCCCTTGGAGGAAATACATCATTTGAGTAAAAGTAACAATAAAACAGTGTAAATACAGGCTGTTCTGTACTTAAAAAGGTGCAAATGCAGAGGTATTATTACCAAAATGTGTGTAAAATAGTAAATTAAATACTCACAATATTGTTATATACTGGATAAATTATTTCTGAGCATTTTAAAGATGGCAGTATGTTTTGTATGAATAAATCCAAAGATAAGTACCAATTTGGTACAAAAAAGAAAAAAAAATAAACTGCTGAAATAGAAAGAGCAGCAAATGAAAATGCACAACAAGGTTCCAGTACCTCAAAGTTGTCCTTAATCAAATGAATGCAACAATCCTTTATTGTGGTTGTAAAAGAACAGTACAATGAAACTCTGTTTAACTGTTGTTAACAGTCTTTTTTATTTTCTAACGTTGAGGAAGAACTTATTTTAACCCAAATCGTGTTTTCCTACTAGTTAGTAGCTAAAGTAAGATACTCTCAAACTATTTATTGTTGTAACCATGACAACCAAGGTTGTAGGATCCCTATTGGAGGACTATCAATAAAGAAATAATAATTCTGTGACTAATTTTGCAACATCTACTATTTGTATTTATATGCAGATGTGTTCATCATGTTCAATTTGTCCTCTGTTTACTGTATGATTCGTGTAAAGCCTGACACAGGCTGTATATGATGTGTCTCCAGATGGGTCATGGTGGGCCAGTCCGAGTTAAAGGTCCCAGGCTGGTTTTTATTCCCACCCCGTCCCCGCGGCGGATGCGGCTGAGCTCACCGTAAACGCATCATGTCCCATCTGTTGGCATCAAAGCGTCATCAAAACTTCGACAACAGCCATATGAGCGCACCGACAAACGACCCCTCAAGA
Organism: Rachycentron canadum; assembly: GCA_038496675.1. Taxonomy (NCBI): domain Eukaryota; kingdom Metazoa; phylum Chordata; class Actinopteri; order Carangiformes; family Rachycentridae; genus Rachycentron; species Rachycentron canadum. The sequence continues at coordinate 22,901,403 of CM076658.1, forward strand.
ACACGGATTTGAATGGACGCGGCCCGTTCTGCGCATATTAATCCTGTGATTCTCCAATTGTTAATTGTGGTGTTTCATTATGCTGGAATACAACCTGCTGATGCTCTAGTTGGCCTCCCCTCCTTTGTCCCGGCATGTTTTTCCTCCGCGCTCACATTGGCGGCTGTATCTTTTAATGAGATCAGACTTTATTAAATAGGGCCCCTCAGAACCTTCCCCAGGTCTTTAAACACAAACACTTCAATTAGCTGCAGCAAACGGTGGCAGATAGGCGCTGTTAGGTAGAGAAAGAGAAGAGGAGGAAATAAGGGAGGAAGAGAGCCTAATGAAGCTGGAGTGCTAAGAAAAATATGTGCTTAATAAACCTTTATTTGCACTTGTGAAACTGTCAATACTGTGAATGTACAGTAAGTGTGCGTGCAGTGTGTTTGCAGTACTGCGTTGACTGTGTGTGTGTGTGTGTGTGTGTGTGTGTGTGGACATTAACAGTAAAACTCTTTAATGGAGCCAGTCGTCCTGGTGAGGCTTTTCTTGCTTTTGGCACATGAATAAATGTTCTGTGTCTGAAAGGTTGTCATGGCAACAACATGAGGGAAAACGTCTGCCATGTCACTATGGTGATGGATTCCATGAAGCCTCTGCCATGTCAAGCTCAGACACATCTGTGCAAAATAAATGCTTTACAAAGCTCATGCACACATTTATAAGAGTCACTTAGAAGCAGGAACAGTAAAATGTACAGCAGGAAGATTTGAACTTCTATTATTTACCTCAGGATCACAGGGCAGCGTTTATAAAAATCCAGGCCTTGAAGTCCTGGGGAAAAATCAGCCTCAGAGGTGTGTGAGTGCTGTGGGTTTGAGCACGGGATGACAAACACAGCCTCAAGGTGCTGCATTTTGAGTCAGATCAACAACCAAGCACGGTAGCTTGGAGATGAGTCCGAGAGAGAGTCCAAACAGCCTGTGTAGCTTTTTGAAAGAGGAGAGAGAGAGAGAGGGGGAGAGAGAGAGACAGCAATGCTGATTTTGGCCTCGGGGACATTGTCCAAACACTGTTAGAACAGGGTTGTCCGTTTGAAGCTTTGCTGTTTGGACAAAACTGTGGTCTGTTTTTAATCCTCTTAATCTTTTCAGAGCTGTGGCTTTCTGAAATGACTTGGCAGGTTTTCCCTATTACAGTAGGACCCACTTCAACATGACATCACCAGTGTAAGTTAAAGCAGAAACACTGCAGAAACAGAGTGTGAGAGAGAGAGAGAGAGAGTGTGTCTGCTGCCTGTGCTGAGAGGTTGCTAATGCTGATAGGTCTTAGTGAGGATGATCAGTTTTAATTCATAATAAGATTGTGATAAATATCCGTTTTAATAAAGCTCTGGAAACAGATACAGACCATCAACATCAACACTGTAAATGTGCCAAGAGTCGTCATAGAGATTAGGCCAGGGTATGGTTGTGCATACAAAGCAAATTTTAAACCAAGACCCCAATCTTTCAGATTTTGTTGCAGGGGAGGGGGTGAAAATATGTGGTCAGACAATATTTTGCAGAAGCATTTTACATTGGCAGTCAACATTTTGCAGACACATGGAGGGCTGCCACTAACCATTATCTTTCTTATATTGAAAGGTCCAGTCACAATGTCTCAGCGCCCAGGTTGCTCATTTTGTTGTCAAAAACGTTCAAGTTCCAGGGCAAAAAACTGTGAAAAACAGGAAATGATCGCACTGGAAAAACAATCCACTCACCAATTTCCACTACATCTCTGTAGAACATTTGCTGTGATACTGATATATTGTCACATATTGTAAAATCTGTATCAGAAATATGTTGACAGATAATGTTTACTCAGTTACTTTACTATCTATCTCAAGTTGCTAAACACTGTTCATACTAATAGACTGGAGTGATATAGACGAAAACTGCCACCATGAGAAATGTGTATGGGCTCAACATGTATTTTAAAGGTCCCATATAATATGCAGGCAGATGTTCATGTGTTCTTTGATTATAAAGCAGGTCCAGGTTCTATATTAATACAGTGAAAGTATCAAAGGTCTCAGTCCACAGAGAAATGCTCACAGCCTGTTTTCAGAAACTGAGCCTTAAAACCAGCCGTCAGGACGTTTGTGATGTCACAACACAGCAGTCACAGCCCTCACTCAGCCGTGCCCCAAGCTCCGCCCACCTGGACCCATCATTCAAACTTGGAGGATTTGGTCGAGCCAATCAGAGGAGAGTCTCAGAAGCCATGGCTCTGATTGGATCACTGACCTGTTCGTACTCAAGCTCCAGAGCGAAGCCTGAGGGAGGAGCTGTAAAACTACACTGAGATGGTTTTTGGTTCATAAAATAACATCTTCTTCATGATAGCAGCAATTAAAATAAAAGAGCAGAAAAGCTGAAACCATGGGACCTTTTGTGCGTTTTTTTTTTTTTTTTGAATATTATTGCCAACTTGCCAAGTGCTCCAAAGGGAGGCCCCCATCCTGGCATCCTGCATTTTCCACCCTGGAATTTAGTGTTTGGGAGAAGCAGCATCTGAAGCAGTGAAGTATTAGTATTAGTATATGTGGGAAACGGCAAAACCCGATTTCATTAGTAGTTCAATATTTGACATTGGTAAAAAATATTGAAGTGAATGAAGCATATTCAGCCAGTTTATCGGAGCTGTCCATTCAGCACCACGAGTCAAAAGAGAAGCAGCGAAAGCCTGTTTTTCATGTGCTTCCCTGTGCGTTCTTCAGCTTGTTAATGGCTGTGGCAGGTCAAGATGGATGACTGAAGTTTTTGTTCTGTTGACAGCACCCCTGGTTTTCATACAAAACACCCCTCAAAGTTTCAGCATAATGGGTAATGGGTTTTAAGCTCTCTTTATTGTATGTAATGTCAGGACTCCGTCATAATGAAATGCATTGCTTTTTCTTTGTGAAATCTCAGCTCGAGAAGGCATGTGTTTCTCTCTTGTCTCTAACTGCCTGGTAAACACAAACCTTTTTTCTCTACTATGCAATGTACACAACAAGTGCTGGCTGTGAATGAACAACATAAATCACTCCATGAAAACAGTGTCTAACTTTTTAAATTGACATCAGCAGCACTGTTCATCACCTGTTTAGCACCTCTGCTTTTTTTTTTTTTTTTTTTTTTTTTTAATTATCTCTAGTTCTTTAATTGGTTTTAACTGGAGCAGACCACATCTAATTAGTTTTGGTCCATAACTTTGCAGCACTGAAATGGCATAAAACCACTCAGCAAAATATATCAGGCACAATTGTGAAGGTGTGGGACACTGCAAGCTTACTAAGTTCTTCAAATGCAAGATAAGCTGCACTATGTTTTTATGCATGTGTAAATCACAGACTGTAAACAAAGGGGGGGCGTAGCCGCCATAGCCCACAGATTTCTGGAGACCAATTGAAGCTCGCCATCACCATCTTGGCAGACTTGCCCGACTCAGAAATAGAAAACGGGCAAAGAGGTGTGTGAGGAGCCGAGCCTTTGATGCGTGGTGTGAGCACAGCTGGGCGTCTTGCTCGAAGGCTAACCCAAGCCTAATTCATCTGCCCGGTAATTAGCTTGTTTTAGCTAAGCTAATAAGAGAGGTAGAATGAGCAGAGGTACTGATAGATGCTAATTAGTGCTAACGTACAAATTAAATAACACTAGAGATGGGCTCCCCTCATAAATCAGGAGCACAGGCCTCCTCGTGTTCGTCACAACAAGCCATGTTATCTGTCAGCTATTTGCGTGAAAACCAACACCACAGACACAGCTGGGAGGTCACATGACTTAATTAGCCGAGGTGAAACCGGGCAGACAGCTCGCGGCTAGTCAACACTGACAACTTTATGCCTTAATAAAATTTAAACGAGTCAGTTATATAAAAATTCACCCCTGCACAGTTGCCATGAAGGAGGAAATTAAAACAGCTTTTTATACCAGGCTGTAAACATGTTTATTTCTGTTTAAAAGCTGACATTTTAACCTGGGAGTCTATGGGGACTGACTTACTTTTTGAGGCGGATTCAGCTGTGTTTCTTTGTGTAAATGCATGTGCGTGTGTGTGTGCGAGCTTGTGTGGGGGCGGAGGTGAAAAGCTCAGAATGAAGCAAAGAGAGAAAAAGAAACAAAGACAAGAAAAAAACAAGTTCTGAGAAATTAAAAAAAAAAAAAAAAAGGGAGAGGAACAGTGCAAAACCAATATATCATTGTCTGTATTTGAACTCTTCAGAGTTTTTATATCAAGGTCCATGGCTGTATATCCCTCAATTTTATTGATGTGGACAACCTCAATTCACACATATTACACCAATATATTGTATAGTGTGACCTCCACCACCCAGATCAATATCAGTGTCTGTATCTTGTGTAACACACTATTTTCATGACTGTTTTTGGCATGAAAGTCTGTAAATTTGGATGCAGGATGCACTTATTTGGCTCATACTGTCCCAGTGACTGAGCCTTTATCCCCATTAAGCTCCCAGAAGCGTACAGGCTTCCAAAAATCACATTGTCTTCAGAGCATTATTGCTCTGCGATGGTCTGAGCTGAGACGTGCTGTTTTTTTTCTTCTTAAAAATGGGAATTAGCTCTTTTTAACAGGCACTCAGGCAGTTGTACATGTGTCATACTTAATTTCACTGATACACTTGTAAATGAAGTTAGTTCAGATCTGGATCAGTCTGAGCCTTTGACTGGAGCGTTGCTGCTTTACTTCTGTGTCTTTATCCATCCATTCCCATCCTCCATCTAGAGTCACGCCTCTACAGTGTCTCAATCAGCAGCAGAATGAGCAGAACTCGTGATCAGGTAAAGATAGAAACTTCAAATCAGCTCTAGAACAACACAAATGTTTTATGAGCTGCTATCCCCTGTAACAGTGAACAGAGTCTTAATTGAGTGACACTCGCTGAGTTTGAGCTGGTTCTGAATATGTGGAGGAAAAACACACATTCATGAACAACAACAGACACAACAGAAAAGCCTTAATTAAGGCCTGAAAGGGTTAAACTGTTACTGTATCAATTGTAGATCTTTGTTAACTGTTGTTTGACTTTTATATTTGAAGAGGGCCTATGTGTGATCCTACAGTACCAGCATCTTCTCTGATGCTAGCATTAGCTTTGTTTGGCCTGTCAGTTAGAATCGTTTCCATTGATTTTCAACGGGAAACCGACGCCGCGGCGGCACTTGAATTCTCAAGAGAAGCACTGATTTCATTTCCTTTGCTTCTCAGCTCGACAAATGTGAGCCGCTCTGTCCCATGGCCGATGTGTGATACAGGTGTCTGTGCTCAATGTGAAGCTGTGAGGTGTCGCTGTCACTGCAGCTGAAAGTGCAATAGAGAGGAGGAGGGAAGAAAAGGTGTTAGGACAGAGGCTGGAGGCTAAGCAGTGGCAAAAAACCCTTGAAGTCTCGACCACAGTACAGAAAATAATTGGGGCTACATCTCTATTTTTATTATTGCGGATTCATGCATCAGTTATTGTGGTGGTGAGTCTTTTTTTTTTTTTTAGTCTCAACAACAGTGTCCATCCTGCATTATTGCAACATTTCAGAGTTTGATTTTCATGGAGTGAATAACTCAGAAAATCCTCCTTTAATAAGCTTTTAATGGAATTTCTACTGAGTGTCAGGAGAAAATGGCTGATGTGTCTATAGACAGAGTTAATCAAGATGAATGAATACGTTTCACTACATAACGGCAGCAGTGCTTCTCTGCACCATCTCCTCACTCTCCCTTTATCTGCCTCTGTCTCTTTCTCTTCCCCTTGCGTCTTTTCGCCACCCTGTCAATCACAGCCCCGCCCCGCCTCGCCTTGTCACAATTCGACTTCGGCACGTCCACCACCATTTCCATATCTGATCAGCTCAGTATTTCCTGCCCCCTTATCTCTGTCCATTCTGCTGTCTACAGACGTGTCTGTGGTGTCGAACCTGCGTTTAATAAGCCCCTGGGCTCAGCGGGATGCTTCCCTGGCGCTGGAAGAATAGATGTAATCCCCTCTGTGTTTGAATATGGCTTACAAAGTCAAAGCTCCGCTGCACACTGGCCTCACAGATAGCCACATGCCAACAGCTCGAGCTGTGTCTTTTTTTTTCTCTCTTTTTTTTTTTTAAAGCACAGGCCGTGCTTATCTCCCGGTGCACAAAGTGAACGTGGAGCAAATGAGCACTGCGGCCCACGGGGCCGGTTGTAATTGTGATTCAAAGGATGACACAAAGGTAAGAGAATTTGGATCTGATGAACATGTTCTTCTTTCCCCCTCTTCTGCACTTGTTTATTTATTACACAGTGTATGTGCTGGCATCGCTGAGCAGGATAAATGTCTGTCGTTCTGTCTGACTGCTGTCATCCATCACTCCTGGCTGTTTTTCCTGCGCTTTGCTGACACTCTGTCTTCTCTCTCTTCCTCACCTCCCAAAAATTTCAGCCCCTGACTGATGGCCATGCGTTTGCTCATTGCAAACTCAAAATGGGACCCTTAAAGTTTCATGAATGTCACTTCCCGCTTTCTATCCAAATGTTTAGTTGCTAGCTGCGTTCACTGACCACTGACCAAACCTTGGACGTCCCATCAAAGTATATAAAATAGTAATAGACAACAAGAAACCAATAAAGACAAACAAGAGGAAGAAGTGAAGTTCATGCCGAGTGCTGATCTTTGACCCACAGCTGCTGCTCCCCTCCAACAGCAGACGGCACCATCAGCACATTTCCCATGATGCTTTGAGGTAGATTTTTTTTTTTTATAGTTTGAGTGAGTAGGGCTTCATAAAAACACCCAAAATGAAATTCTCATTTTCTCCAAGATATTTGCACTGACCCGGAGGTCTTTCGATTAGTGTGTGCATTTCTCTGAGCTCGCCTCTCAAGCACATTCCCTAAGTCCTGCTGTCCTTTCCTTTTATAATCCACATTTACTCTGCACTCAGAGAAATATTAATATTTGATAGGGACCAGTTGGAGAAATGCAAGGATGGACTCCACACGTGCAATAATAGGAACGCTCTCCCTCCGATCACACTCAAGCATAAATTGGAGTCGGTGATGTTTGGAATATGCTTTGAGTGCCGACCCCCCGGCCAGGAGCTTTTTCTGCAAGGGGACAGAGGAGTTCACTGCCAGAGAGATAAAGAATGTTCCTGGCTTTCTGACTGACGCTTCAAGGGAAACAGAGGTGCTATTTCCTTATTAATAAGAACCATGTTTATCGTTTCTGTTGTTTTTGTGTTTAGGTCCAAAGAGATGGAAGAGAAGATGGAGGTTGTGTTTAACCCTTTTAGAGCCACATTTGTTACATTTGTTTTTGTCCTTATATAGTTGTCATTTTTACCAAAGAAAACTTCAACACAGAAAGTTACACACATGTGTTTGTGTTGTTCTGGAGCTGATTTGAAGTTTCTCTCTTTATCTGATCTGAGTTCTGCTCATTCTTTGGAGCAGTAATGATGAAAAATCAGCTCCAAAGCCTCTAATGCTCTAAATATCTTATTGTCCATGTCTCTCTGTCTTTATTCTGTCACTACAATAAATAAACAGGATTGATCCCATTGACTTTGGCTACAAGCAGCTGACAGCTAGGCCTCTGAAGGAGACACTCTGATTGGCTGTGACATCACCCACTGGAGCCAATAGGAGCGTCCCATGTAGAGACGTGACTCTAGACGTCACTATCAAAGATGGAGGATGAGAATGGATGGATAAACACACAGAAGTAAAGCAGCAACGCTCCAGTCAAAGGCTCAGACTGATCCAGATCTGAACTAAGTTCATTTACAAGTGTATCAGTGAAATTAAGTATGACACATGTACAACTGCCTGAGTGCCTGTTAAAAAGAGCTAATTCCCATTTTTAAGAAGAAAAAAAAACAGCACGTCTCAGCTCAGACCATCGCAGAGCAATAATGCTCTGAAGACAATGTGATTTTTGGAAGCCTGTACGCTTCTGGGAGCTTAATGGGGATAAAGGCTCAGTCACTGGGACAGTATGAGCCAAATAAGTGCATCCTGCATCCAAATTTACAGACTTTCATGCCAAAAACAGTCATGAAAATAGTGTGTTACACAAGATACAGACACTGATATTGATCTGGGTGGTGGAGGTCACACTACGCAATATATTGGTTAATATGTGTGAATTGAGGTTGTCCACATCAATAAAATTGAGGGATATACAGCCATGGACCTTGATATAAAAACTCTGAAGAGTTCAAATCTAGACAATGATATATTGGTTTTGCACTGTTGCACCTCTCCCTTTTTTTAATTTCTCAGAACATTTTTTATTCTTATCTTGTTTCTTTCTCTTCTCTTTTTTTCATTCTGATCTTTTCACCTCCGCCCCCACACAAACTGACGCACACACACATGCATTTACACAAAGAAACAACTGAATCTGCCTCGAAAACCAGGGTCAGTATAGATAATTTTCTGCTTCATGGCAACTGTGGGGGTATACAAGCATCTGACAGCTCGGCCTCTGAATAAGATGCTCATTCTGGAGCCAATAGGAGTGTCCCATGTAGAGACGTGACTGGAGGATGAGAATCAGCGGATGAACACACAGAAGTAGAGCAGCAATGCTCTGGTCAAAGGCTCAGACTGATCTCACCTAACTTTGTTCAGGAGTGTATCAGCAGAAGTAAAATTAAAAACATGGAAAACTCAGGGCTTCTTCGAAAGTTTCTCTGGTTGATTTTCGGGGTCATACGCACGTCATTTGACCAGGTTGGCGAATGAGACCTTCCCCCACAGTTTGAGCCTGAGATGCCGCTCCACTCCCCCCCCGGGGAAAATGATTTTGGATGGAATGAACCGGACTCAGCTGCACAGCGGGACACAACAGAGAGCAGTGGCCCTGAGCGTCTGCAGCAGGCAGCAGGCCTGCCCTCGGAACGCTGGAACTACAAACCACCTATTCTAGATGTCTTTGCCCCCGTCAGCCACACAACAGCTGCAACCGACACCCTCCCACCGGACGGACTGCCAAGCTGCAGCAACAAGATGCTGCAGCCATAAATACAGTCTCTATTGTCTCTGTGACCCTCTTGCAATTATGCACACTCGTATTTAATCAGTCAGTCAATGAGTAACAGGCAGGTTCCATAGAGATAATTATCTCAATTTAATTATTCTACTGTAGGTTACACTTGTCACAGGCTCACGGAGCTAATTGCATCTTCCAAGTAAGTTTTGTTGGCCTCAGTTTTGTTTGTTTTTTTTGTTTTTTTTCTTTATTCTATAATGAGAACATGTGAGGTTCATATTTCCTTCACTAAGTATGCTCTAAAGTTAAGAGGAGACTCGGGACACAGCAACTAATAGATAGATAGATCTGCTGTGTTACAGTGGGCGGATGTGGCTCAGGGGATCGACCACATTGACTGAATATAAAAACGGACATAAAGTCTGGATTTGTAAAGTGAAGCCAACGCTGAAGAGCCTTTACCTTCATTCTCTCTAATGACCATCAGGGGGCGACTCCACTGGTTTTTAAAGAAGTCAGATTGTATTGAAGTCTATGGGAAAATGTCCCTACTTCTCCCTTGATTTATTAGCTCAGTAAACGTTTTCCTAATGAGTTCATGGTCTCAGTCTCTAGTTTCAAGTCTTCAATACAACATGATGTTCATTTTTTAAATAATGGTCCATTCAGAGGAAAATAGACCAGGAAGCAGGGGATGGATTAAGGCGTGGCTACAGTGTGATTGACAGACTGCACCAAGTACAGTGACCTGCCCTCACGACCCCTCACTCCTCCTCAGCTCCACCTTCTTCTCCACATGTGGTGTCTGCTGGTTTGAAAGAAAGCATGGTGATGGCTGAATTGCAAACTGAAGGTCTGAAAAACCAATGGATGAAGTCACAGTGGGTTGACCTTCAGTCGTCCAATAAACAGACAGTTGACAGTTTGATTCCTTTCTCATCCAGCCCACATTTCAAAGTATCCTTGGGCAAGATACTGAACCCCCCATTCCTCCCAATGTATCATTGGTGTGCGCCTGTTTGTGTATGGTATAAAATGCTATTTGCGTTGGAAAACAGTGCTGTATGAATTTGTGTGTGTGTGTATAACTATGTTGTCAATGAAGTTTACCTCCAGGTCCAAGGACATGCATGTTATAACCTAACATGCATGACTCTAAAATTGCCTGTAGTGATAGACTGGTGAACTGTCCAGGTTACACCCCGCACTCGCCCAATGTCGGCTGGGATTGGCTCCAGCCTTCCCCTCCTGCAGGGATAAGCGTTATTGTAGTCTGTAATAATGTTCAGGTAGGTGGTACATGTCTAAGTGACATCCACGTGAATCGGCATCAAGCTGCCCCAACCAGTTTGTCTTCTTCACATAATGCATCCCGGTGCCATGTCTTCCCCAGGTAAGAGACACACAGAGATTAAGCAGTTCTGAGGCTCGTGTGTCCATTGTAGGAGCTTTTGGTGGTGGACAGGGGTCAGCATGGACACCCTGACCGGTCTGAGGCTACACAGCCCCATACACAACAAACTGTGATGTGTTCTGACGCCTTTCTATCAGAACCAGCATGAACTTCTTCATCAGTCTGAGCTCCAGTAGCTCTTCTGTTGGATCAGACCACACGATCCAGCCTTCACTCCCCACCACCATCACTGAGCCTTGACCCCTGACCCTGTCTGTGGTCCAGTCGTCCACACATCCCAGTTGTCAAAGTCCCTCACATCCTCACTCTTGACCATTTTTCCTGCTTCAACACATCAACTTCAGGACTAAATGTTCACTTACTGCCTCATATATCCACCACTGACCGGTAACCATGGTAACCAGGTAATAATGTTATTCACTCCACCTGTCATGGTCATAATGTTATGGCTGATCAGTGTAATGTACTCTTTTCTTGGCCTTAAAGTGCATCCCTACAACCTGACAAGTGTTTAGTTTTACTTGAGTTTAACTTTAAGATTTGAACGTGTTAAACCGTATTCCTGTTCACTCACACCTTCCTTTCTTCCAAGATGGAGACATGTAGCAGTTGAGCGACTGTATCTGTGTGTACATTCATGAATAAGCGTTTAACAGCAAGAAAGAGACAAACTGAGGGAAGCAGGGAAAAAAAATAGGCCCAGGCAGTGAACGGGGGCACCCAGAGGCATGAATCATTCCAGCTGACAAGGAGACAAAGGTCTGAAACATGTAATAACTCAACTCTTACTGTGAATCTGTCATCGCGGTTTGAATTTTATGCCAGTGTGTGTGTGTGTGTGTGTGTGTGTGTGACCGTGTGTGTGAGATGCTAAATTCTCCCACTTAGATGAAGGGCACCTCTGTGGAAAAAAGGGATGGGTAGATTCGGCCCCTGTGGGACAGAGGGGTATTTGTCAGCGCTGACGTCCTGGTCAAAATAATTCCGAGTTGATAACTGCTGGAGGAGATGTGAGGGAGAGAGAAAGAGAGAGAGAAGAAGTGGACGAGAAACAAAGAAAAAAAAAAACAAAAAAAAAACAAAGGCACAAAGGGGACGAGAGAAAATGAGACAGGTTAAAAAAAAAGAAAAAGAAAAGGATGTTCTTTCCTCAGCTCACTACTCTCCATGAGGCCGTGCTGCTCCAGAGGTGTCCTGTTGTATTAACTGCATTATGTTATCAAAGAGAATAGTCTATTCTCTGCAGTTGTTGCATGTGTGTGAGAGAGTGTGCGCTCCTTGCCTGCAAATGTGCATCAGGTTCAAACAGAATTCCCTTTTGGCCAAATGTATGTCGCCTAATCTCTGGAAGGATTTGAAGTGCGTGTGCTGGAGGGCGTCCTTGCACGAGTTAGCATAGCACAAACACCAGCATGTTAAAACACACACACAACAACAACACATGCGCACAAAACCTTTGACTCGGGTGTTGGAAGAAATATCCCCCAGGCTCGAGTCAGTCAGGAAAGGCTGAGAATTCCTGATGCTGTCACTGATACAATACACTGTGACCTTGAGAGCAGAGAGCAACACACGCACACACGGCTCAGATTTTCAGGCCCGATTTGAGAGTCTGCGCATGTATTTGTGTGTGTGTGTGTGTGTGTGTAGAGTGTGTGTCACATAAGGTTCCCTCAATCTCACCAATCCATCAAGTCAAGTCAGGGGCTTTGAAAGCTTTTGTGTTGGGGTAGGAGGGCAAGGTATTTTATTTACACCTCAGAGTGAGCTCCTCGGAGTTCAAAGGTGACAGAGAAAGGAAAAAAAAAAGAAAGAAGTAGAGGCAGAATTTTTTTTTTTTTTTCATCCAAGGAAGAACAGGGATTTGTCCTTTTACTTTCAAGTTTGCATTATTTATTATTAAAAAATAGCCCAGTTTTAATGATCACAGGCCAAGCAAAGCAGCCGGGACGCCGTTCGCACCAGCAGCTTCCTGCTCAGGCCGTGAGACTGATCAACAGAACTGCACGTTCAGACCCAAAGTTGGCGGGAGCATCAAAGCGAGGGGAAGTTGTTTGTGTTCTATGCGAGCCGGCGCCGGTGAACAGCAGCGCGCAAGTTGTCGGTGCGTCTTGCGCAGTGTGGGAGTCAGGAAAGGGTGAAGTCCAGGCGACTTATGAGCTGACTTAATGAGCTGCGTAATCACAACTTATGTCTGCACAATCCGCATTCTATCTGATCACCGCCGGGTGGTTAGAAAAAGAAGTCAGATTGCATTGAAGTCTATGTGAAAATGACCCGACTTCTCACACTTTTTAAAATGTCCCAATTAGAGGAAAGTAGACCATAAAGCATTACTCCCTCTGGTTTCAAAAAACAAGATGCAGCCCCTCTTCCAGAGCTGAGGGATCTGAGATCTTTTCTCAAATTAAAGAAAATTTCTGACAATTCTCCTCCTTCCTTTGTTAACAGCCTTTTGGACTGTATTACTCTTTGATTCTTCCATTTTTGAGGTCCTGATACTGTAAAGTGTTGTGTGACTTTGGAGGCAGTGTGATTTCTCTGCTGTTTGGGGGAATTGGCAGGAAGGAATTAATGAGGGAATGTAAAAATACATACGTACAATACATGGATTCCTCAGAATGAACACGAATGCCAAAATAGAAGGGGATCGCTTGCTAACTAGCGCCACAGTGCTCAAAATAGCTTTTCAAAAAAATTTGCTGGCTGTCTATTTCATCTACATCAGAGTGCCCATGAACTGCAGCAGCTTCATTGACTGTGCAACGGGAGTAATCTATTGCCCCTGCCCCCACCACACTGCACAGGAAGCTTCACTCAGCTTCTATATCGAGATTTGCAAAGATATCTCTTTTCTTTTGTCCTTTTTATCGCTCCATCACTGCATCCAGAGTGGAAGGCAAAGGGAGAATCACTTGTTTTAACTATGCATATGACAAAAAACACTTTGACTCAGGCTCCAGCTCCTCCTGGGAGACTCTGAGGTGAGCCCAGGTCAGATAGGATATAAAATTCCTCCTGCAGGTTCTGGATCTGCCTGGGGTTTCCTCCCAGTTGGATGTACCTGAAATACCTCTGAAGGAGGCCAACCAAGGGGCAGATACCCAAACCTCAGCTCAACAGGCCCCTATAAATGCAAATGAGTAGCAGGGGATCTGCTCTGAGGTGACGCACAGCTCCCTCTGGATGTCCCAGCCCCTCATGTTGCCTCTGGAGATGAGCCCCAAGACCCTGCAAGAGAATCTAATTTCAGCTGTGTGTATCTGCGGCGTCATTCCCTCACTCACTAAATCAGTTCATCACCAGTAAATCCTGCAGGCATATACAGGCTAACAAAGTGACACAGGTGAGGGCTGGAGCAGGTCAGCTGTCAGCACTTTGGGAGCTTTGCCCTCATGCTTGGCTCCCTCTACACCATGATATTCCAGCTCAGCGTTTGCATCAATAAGCGCTTTTCAATGTCTGTACATACAAGAAAACAAATAGATGTCTGGAGAGATTCAAACCAAAGATACGGGAGGGAGGAGGCACAGAGGGTGGCATGAAGCAAAGATACTCCACGAGGTGCTGGTGCAGGAGCTGGAGCCAGCCCCAGCTGACCGGTGGGGTAAACCTTAGACTATCTATAGGGCAGATACATAGAGACAAACAACCATTCACACTCACGTGTGGGAGGAAGCCAGAGTACCCAGAGTTCATACTCAGACCCCTCTCACTGTGAAGCTAAGCACTGACACTGGCTGTGCCGTCCCCATCATGAACGAAAGTCCTTAAATCAACAAGTCCCCCCAGTTCAGATTATGACCAGTTCTTACCTCATAGTCACCAAAATAAATGTTGTATCCATTTATCACAAGCCACAGACCTTCACAACTGTCTGAACAGGAGAAAAAATGACTTTAATCAGACCTGTCTCACGAGATCTCACAACAGAGATCTCTTCTCTCTGTTGGTTCTGGTTTCACAAATGTCACTTTCCAAAGTTTAGTCTTCTATCTGAAACCTTCAATTAAAAGTTAAAACAGACTATTATTAGACTGATATGATCCTTTTCTGGGTTGATCAGATAAAAACGAGGAGAATTTAGTGTTGCATTAAATTGTTGTAACGTGGTATGGGCCCATTTTTACAGAGGGGCAGATTCGCCCAGGAGAAGCAGCTCCTGGCTCCAGAATTTGCTTGGGAATGATCAGGTTTCTGGGGGCTGACATGGGAGACAAATGCAGTCTAAAATTTAAACAAATAGAGGCTGAAAAGGATTCGAGTTATAGCCGTGGTGCAGCTCACTCAGTCCACGGCAGTGTTATACTTCCTGTGGTGCCGGCTGAAGGAGGTGTGGGTGGGGGCAGTTTTCTCACTTCTCTGTGTCAGGCCCTCACCATAATCTAATAAGTGATGTGAAAGTGTGTGTGTGAGCGCAAGTGACGTTTATTAATCCCTGTATTGCCTCTGTAGGTGTTTGTAGAGGAAACACCTTTTCCATGAATGACGGACAGTCTTTCTGTTCACTTCCTCTTCTTTTCTCCATCCATCTCTCACTTTGTTCTCACCTTTGATAAAACTAATGCATCGTCAAAGACTCCTAGATACACAGTGGCCCCATTATTTAGTCATGAATTCATGTGTTTTATCCTCACACGGCAGAGTTCAGGTTTTCCACGTGTTCTTCTGTTGGACTGAAGCATCAGAACTGACAGAACTTGTTCAAATTAGGCAGAAACACTCATTAGGACTCAAAGAGGAACTGATTAGATTTTGGTGGTCAAATGTCAAGTTTCTCAGTGACCTCGCAAAACAGGGTTTTGGGCTTGTGAACATAATGTCTTGAAGGGACTTCTTCAAATTTGGTAGAAATATGCACTCGGACTCAAGTGTCAACCCTCTGTGACGTCACCCATTGGTTTGTGAGCTGCTGTTTGTAATTTGTCCATCGCCATTGTGATTTTTTTTTTTTTTTGAAAGCAGAAGGAACCATAAGTGTGGGGTGGATCTGACCTGCTCTGTTCTCTATCCTGATTGTGTTGTACAGTCTGTCAATCACACAGTAGCCACGCCCCCTAATTCATCCCCTGCTTTCTGGTCTATCTTCCTCTAAATGGACCATTATTTAAAAAATGAACATCATGTTGTATTGAAGACTTGAAACTAGAGACTGAGACCATAAACTCATTAGGAAAACGTTTACTGAGCTAATAAATCAAGGGAGAAGTAGGGACATTTTCCCATAGACTTCAATACAATCTGACTCCTTTAACAACCAGTGGAGTCGCCCCCTGATGGTCATTAGAGAGAATGAAGGTTTAAGGCTCTTCAGCACTGGCTTCACTTTACAGACCCAGAACCTACTTCCACTTTTATAGGTTTGGATTCCTGATAAAGTAGCCACCCTAATAATTCTGGGAGTTGTAGTCAGACACTTTACAGGTGTGTTCAGGTGGCAGCTGTAACTAGACAGTGGGCAAACAATGCCATGCTACATCGCGATGCATATGAGAAAATGTTGCTTTATGGGAAATGCATGGACGGCTGTGACAGAATTAAAAAGACTGTGTGTGAACAATAAATTTTCCACCTAAAGCCAGAAGAACAAAGTTTGCACTGTCTCTCCAGAGCTTTAAAAAGTGTCTGTCCGTGTGTGTGTGTGTGTGTGTGTGTGTGTAAATGTGAAAGGCAGGGCATACAAAGATCTGAGATGTCAAGTTGAGTTCATAAAGTTCATATTCATCACAAAGAGAGCCACCCTGGCTCTCACAGCAGGCTCTTCAGACAGTCAGCGAGACAGAATGTGTGTGTTTCTGCTGAGGGGCTTCACATCTGCTATTGATGGTCCAACACCGAAAAAATGATGGAGGAGAAAAAAAAAAAAAAAAAGCTGTGAGCGCTCGTGCTGCTCAAACGCTACAGTGACTTACAGCATCTGCATGAAAATGGACTTTTAATAGACACACCGACTCATGCATGAGGCGCACACTCAAGCGTGAGCGCACATGTACATAAGCACAGGAAGGCGCACTGTGTCAGCCGCTTCTCTGCACCAACAGTGGCACTTCTGCTGTCACAAGCGATTTAAGTCCCATAACTGCAAACGCACGTCTAAACTGGGGCTTGTCAGAAGTGGAGTGAAGGTCCAATTTATTTTGTTGTAAATGATGAAACATGTTCAGCGATTACTGTTGGTGATAAATGATTCGCTGCTCCCGAGCTCAGGTTGCATTTAATAATTTCATTGTGTCTGTCAGCAGAGCAGCATCTTTTCTTCTTGGACAAACAGGCATCATAAATAATCCGTTTATGACCACAAACTAAATGACTTCTTTTCTGTACAGCTCGCATTTTATCTGCCCCGTAAATGGCGTTAAACATCTCTTAGGAGTGTAATCGCCGCGACACTACAGGAGGCAAACCGTGTAAGTAACGGCTGCACAAAACTCATTACTACTTAAGTATGTAATTTAAGGTTTTATTTCTCCTTGGCTAAGGGTTGAGGGTTGGCACAGAATCTCTTAAAAAGGTTTCCTTAGTTAAGGAAAAAAAAAAAATGGAGGCATTTGCAGCAGTGAAGACATTTTACAGTGGTAAAACTGCACTGTTTCCATGGATACCATCCATCTGTTGCCATTAGCGCTTGCGGTACCTGTTATCGCTCACCTGGTAGAGGGTTAGGGTTAGTCCTAGTCACAGTGGCCCAGGTTTGGGTCCAACCAGCATCGAGTCGCACCCTTCCCGTCCCCTACTTTGCTCTCACTCTCACTCTCACTCTCACTCTTATAAAAGCAAAAACTCTGAGTGACCCGGCTGATCTGTGCATATGGAAACACCTCAGCCATACCAGAGCAGTCATGTGGTATAAAACCACAGAGCACAGTCACTAGCCTGTAGAAATCTGTAATGTCAAAGCAGCTCCTCATTGTTAAGGGTGTCTGGGAGGCGTTTATTCTCTTCTTTCATGGCCATCAACTCATATTGTGGTTAAGATGGAGTCAGAGGAACCAAAACCAAATTTCTCTCCTCGGTTGAGGGAGTTACCAAAATGTGTTGGACAAAATCTGTTAAAAATGACTTAAAATAAATAAAAAAATGATGGACCAAGTGAAGCAGTGAGAGAGATTTTACAGTGGTAAAATGCTGCTGTTTCCACGGAGACCGTTTGTTTGCCGGCATTAGCTTGTGATGCCTCTTGTTCTGACAGTACTTTAAACCGGATGAGTGTCCACACGCACGCCTCTGATCTGTGGACCTCCACCATACATAGCCTGGACAGATCCTCAGCATCGAGCTGCCGATCAACCCTGAGCAACAAATGGAGCTGGAAGAGCACAGCTGCAGGAAGTGGAGACAGTTGGACAGTTTGACTCCCAGTCAAATCCGTAATGAAGAATCAATCTGGAATCAATTCCTTGTTGTTCAGGGTGTCCATGGGCTTCTCCCACTCTCCTTGGGATGTGTTCATTTTCTTCATTTATTGTCATTGATTGAGTCATGTTGTGATTGAGATGCAGTCTGAGGTACCTTTAGCTATTTCCTTTAGGTTGGTCCATTTGTTGCTAGGTCTTTTCTTCAGTGTAAGGAAGTATAAAGGAATATGTTTAAAGGAAACCCAAGGACGAAAGTTGAGGGTGCTTCGTGCGACAATTTAATTTTAAAGAAACCTCATCTCAGACTTCAAGGAAAATGTTAATATTAGGTGTTTTGTAGAACTGGCTCCAGGTCTTCAGATATTTTATCGACCGCACTGTAATCTGTCACCGCGTTTCTTTATGTTCATAGACGCCAATAATGATTTTTTTTTTTTCCCTACAACCTCAAACTGTCAAAACATCAATACCCAACCCAGAAAAACAAATAGACGCCACTCGTGCAAAGAGAAGAAAAGGTCAAGAGGTACATCTGTTTAACATTTTCACCTTCTCCCATATCAGTCACTGTCAGGGGATTCAAACAATGATAGCACTGTCGGAGAAGGAGACAGGGAGGATGAAAGACAGACAGAGAGAGAGAGAGAGAGAGATAGGGCTAGCAGTAAAAAAAAAAAAAAAAAAAAAAAAGGCAGAGTGAGGGAGGAAGAAAAAAAGAAGACAGCAATAAACTGGTTACAATCAGTCTCAGACCTGACACTGAACATCCCTGGAGGCTGTTTATCTGCTGCTGTTTACACACAGAATTAGGCTGTATGGAAGCACCTCTGACATGTTTTCCTCTATCTCAAGGTGAGTCATTGTGATTCCAGTGAAGCTCAGAGCTGCATGTTTGCACAGAAATATCCGAAAAAAAAAAACAAAAACAAAAAAACTGTCGAATTACGCAAACTGCTAAGAGAGGAAGTTCCAGGACTTCCAGAGTAAGTGTGTTACCTTACTCCCAACAGCAGGGTTGTTCACTTTTCCCTGGGAGAAATCAGATAGAGAGAAGAGGTTGCGATACCATCAGTTACCATTAAATTAGTCTTTAGCATTTCACTTAGGAGCCCAGAAAGCTCCTTTTCTCAATCAGCTCTTTAATGTGAGTGATAGAAAGTCGCATGGGAACATCAGAGCGATGTTGGCGTTTTATTTCTGCAAGACTGGACCCACAATGCATGCACGGACACAGTTAAACCACTTTATTCACACAATTGAATAGAGGTTGGGGGAAAAGCTGGTCCTGGGTTTTGGGGGTAATATAGTGTTTGGCAGGTGAGCAGCTGGTGACAGACAGATCCAGGACCAGATCTCTCCGGAACCACTGAAGGTAACGAGGCTGAGCAGAGAAGGTGAGGAAACGGGAACAGATGGGGGCTGGAACGTGGCTGGAACTGAGCTGGAGAGGAACTGGAGGACCTGAGGGTGGGGGGGCAGGATGATGCAGGTCAAAGCAGGAAGCAAACTGAAGCCATGAGGCCAAATCATTTTACTACTTGTGGGTAAAACAATGGATTGGCAAAGACTGGGGAGGAATCAGTGGGATAGAGAGGAGGTGGGTCAGCCAACGCCCAGTCAGAGACACACACACACATACACAGACCGACTCAGGGGCTAAAATGGGGACAAACGCAGAACAACAGGGAAAGGAGAGACCACAGAAGGACACAAGGAAAGCAGACAATCCTACAGGGTCCCTAACAAGCAAATTATCAATAAATCAGTGATGAACTCTAAGTTTATCAGTTTGTTGTACGACTGTAAACTGAATGTCTGCGGGTTTTGAACTGTTGCTCAGACAAAACAAGGCATTTAAAGACATGACCTTGAGCTCGGGGAGGATGTTTGTTCCAGCTTTAGTACTTTTCTCGCTAGTTTTCCATGGGTTTAAGCCACATCCACTTCAAACCAAGCAGTCCTCTAAAACCTCAGCCCTGTTCGAGGGTTTTCTGACAAACACGACCATCACGAAAACCGATCGGAAGCATCACCATCTCAGCACCACGTCAGCCATTTATTTTAAAATCATTGTCTTTGCACTGTAAGTTTTATATCACTCCAGTCCACCTTGTCAGTGATTCATTTGTCATGTGTTGATGAACATGAGGGTGAAGGCAATGACTTCCAATAAAAAGCAAATGTTTCAGATTTTAAATGATTTTATTGGATGCTCCTGTCTGCTTCAGAGGTTGAAAATTTACCCTTTAAGTGCTGGCGTTTTATTTCAAAAAATACTGGACTTTAACATCAAGATTTCAAAAGGCTGAGGCTTGAAGGTGGAGAGATAAAGGCCTACTGGCGGTGGCCATGCTCTGCAGAACGTTCAGAATCAGAGTCGGTGAATAACAGATCCATAACTTCATCACCAGTGAACTTTTTCCTGCTTCAATTTACTCAAACACAAAGGACAGGGTTGCTTCTGAGTCAATGCATGCAAACACGTACAGAGCATCTTTCCTCCGCTGTCTCCTCCGACACTTTGAATAGGAACATGATGTAATTTCAGGCTAAAAGTAGTGCGAGTCTCTGTCACTGGAACTATCGACTGTTTTATTCAGTATTGTTGATTGTCGCAATTTTGAGCAAAAAGGTTAAAGGCTTTTGTGACAATATTACATCAGGCGAATCTTTACCTCTAGCTTGCTATGATTCAGGCTCACCGGTCCTCCTCTTCCTCCTCCAACATGTTTCAGAATAGAGCCATAGACTAGGTTAACAGCTGAGCAGGATGAAGTCAGTGTTAGTGAATCATCCAGGTAACTGCTGTCATGTGCTTAAGTTCTGTGACTGCAGATAAATGTGGACGTAGACTCTGGGTTTAAAAGTGAAGCCAATGCTGAAGAGCCTTAAACCTTCATTCTCTCTAATGACCATCAGGGGGCGACTCCACTGGTTGTTAAAGAAGTCAGATTGTATTGAAGTCTATGGGAAAATGTCCCTACTTCTCCCTTGATTTATTAGCTCAGTAAATGTTTTTCTAATGAGTTTATGGTCTCAGTCTCTAGTTTCAAGTTTTCAATACAACATGATGTTCATTTTTTTAAATGATGGTCCCATTTAGAGGAAAATAAAGCAGGGGATGAATTAGGGTGGGGCTACTGTGTGAGTGACAGACTGTACCGCCCAATCAGGATAGAGAACAGAGCAGGTCAGCTCCACCCCTCACTCCTCCTCAGCTCCTCCAAATATGTTTCCTTCTGCTTTCAAAAAAAAAAAAAAAAAAATCACAATGGCAATGGACAAATTACAAACTGGAGGCTTCAGAATGGCAGCTCACAAACCAACGGGTTACATCATGGTGGGTTGACACTTGCTGACAGCAAGTCATATAAATACTTTGATGCTTCCTATGAGTTCAGTGATTTTAGTCAGTGAGAGCTTATGGAGAAACTGGTAATTATAGCATTATTAGTTGAAAGTGCAGCTGCTTTTCAGATGGTAGCATAATTAATGACAAATAAATCATAAAGAAAAAAAAAAGAGATATTTTATGTGTAATGAGGGCTTATTTCTCGCCAGGGTGAGTGGTGACTCATTTTGTGATCGCGTGGGACGATATCGCTCAGAGAAGGAAATATTTTTTTTTCAGGGCCTTTAAAACAAGCTGCCCTCCGTCCACGACCTCTCTGCAGTGTTTCATTAGAAAACAGAAAAATATGAGTCCAGAATAGACACGACTTAATCATCCTGCCGCCCCTCAGTTGTGCCTCGTGCATGTTTTAGAGAGGTCCCCACAGGCGAGGAACCACTGGACTGGAACACGGGTAAACAAAGAGCAAATTCAGTCTCTGCTCTGGGTCGAGGCCAACAATTAAATAAGCAGCGCTGGGGTGGTGGATGGTGTGCGTCACCGCCTGCAGTCACAAACACCGCAAGTGCGACTACTGTTTTGGTTGAGCTGAGTCTTAGGTTACTCAGTTTGAGGATTTTGCCGTTGTTCCTGTTGTTTCTGCTCTTCGGATTCTTTGGCCCTAATCTCGCTTGTGTGTTCACGCGGCAGCTGTTGCGAGCGATGCCGCTGGCCGTGATGCGCTGTCGGTAAACTGCATCGGAGGGTAAACAGCGGAGGTCGAAAAACCAACCTTGCATCTCAAAGAGCGGTCGCGGTAGCACGCCCGTGAACCCATTAAATAAAAGCGCCACAAAAAGTCTTTCGGTCCACATTGAGCAACACAACATTTTGGACTTCCAAGCAGAACGACCACACAATCCTCCTCTGCCGGTGGGATGCACACAGTTGTGTCTCTGGGGAATAAAATTGAGGTTTATTGGTGTTGCTGTAGAATTACATTTGAAATAGGTTTTTTTTTTTTGTCTTTACTGGAATAGAGGGGGTGGTTGTGATGGCGAGAGTGAGGCTGCAGAGACATTTAGGTGATGGAAGAGTGGGTTCTTTTTGTTGTTGTTGCCTCCCCCGCGCTTTCTACAGAGCTTCTGTCTGCAGTATCACTTCAGATAGAGAATGCCAAACAGGCAATCTTTTTGTGTGTGTGCGTGTGTGTTTGTGTGTGTCTAAAAGCAATTCAGATATTACATTACAATTTGATATGAGATATCTATATGTGCAAGTGTTTGTGTGTGTTTTTGAGTGACATTTAGATTTCACATTCACTCTTGAGGCATTTAGCCTCGATTGGGTGCATCAGTGGAATATATATCAGTTTCTAGATGACCGTGATCATTATCATTCGTAACCAATAATGTGGACTGAAGAGGATCTATTGAGCCAATATTCTTTTTTTTTCCTGTCCTCCATGATTTCACTTCTAAATGATACCTGGTCCACAGAAAAGTCATTAATGTAACTGCGTACAGAGCAGCCAGTCGTGATTCAGACCTTTCATTTAAATTCTAGACATTATGTTCAGGCCTAAGGGGAATCTGGACACGAGTTGTGAAATTAAAGGATAGAGTTGCCTTTTATCTTTCCACATGCAGACAACCATCAGCTTTCTTGGCCTGAGTCAGATGAGCCGGCTGTGTTTAGGCTTCACTTTGGGTTTTTCCAGCTGTTCCAGTCAAACCGGGACCAGTCACATTGTCCAAAGTAAGGAGCAACAGGAAAAGTGCGGTGGCGTAGTTTAGAGGTTGAGGTGGATGGATCAAACACAATCCATGACCGTTTCACAAAGGTAACCATTTTGTTATTCTTGTAACATCTATCCATTATCTATATCACGGTCGTGGGGGAACTGGGGGCAATCCCAGCTGACATTGGGTGGGGACAGGGTACACCATGGACAGGTCTTATGCATCAATTATCTATACTGCTTATACATCAGTATGGTTGTGTTGGATGGGGGGGGGACTGACAGTCTGTCACAGGGCCAACACATAGAGACAACCATTTACGCTCATACTCACACGTGTATGTCTTCTGACTGTGGGAGGAAGCTGGAGAACCTGGAGGGAACCCACACAGGCACAGAGAGATGATGCAAACTCCACACAGAAAGGCCCCACGCCCGGGGTTCGAACCCGAAACCTTCTTGCTGTGAGGTGCTAACCAGTCTATCACAGGACTCATGTCAATGGGCAATTTAGAGTTAACCTGTGATTGTGCTGGGAAGCTGGAGAACCTGAGGGGAACCCACGCAAGGTACAGGGACAGCATGCAAACTCCACGCAGAAAGGCCCCGCGCCCGGGGTTCGAACCCAGTAACTTTGGTGACAAAGGTATATACATCACTGATGGTACGTTTATGACTGTAACCATGACGACCGGGGTCTGGCACCTGTTTATGTTGTTTTTTTTTAATCCACGACATAGTTAACAGGTACGCCTGCTGCCGTAGAAGCGTTATCTCAATAGACGCTATGGGTCGTCTCAGAGAGCTGAACAAAGGTCGTTCAGGTTGGAGGACTGGTTGGATTACCCAGCTGTCCTTGGGGCCCGCACGGCACTGAAGCCACCTCTAAACACGTAGGCCTCCTTTGGAAGAACACCCCTCAAACGAATGAGGATGATACTGTAGTTGAATACTGATTGTGCCCAACCTTTTACATAAAACTCATTTCCTACACACGTTTTGAGGGTTGAAATCGTTCAGCAGATTATGTTCAGTGGCAGCAGAAGTTCTGAGGAGGTGAGCAGGGTTTATATTTGCTAAGTCTTGTGCTTAGGTTGAGGCAACAAACACACTTTGGAACTTTACACATCAAAGTCTGTTTACAGGTCTTGGAGAGTATTGCATGTTGGAAAAAAGTTGTATAAAGCATTTTGTTGCACCAGTGGGAGCTGCGTGACATCTGATAAGTTGCCCGGAGTGATGTGACGTCAGCTGGGTATGACTACAAGACTGAAAATGAAAAAAACAAAAAAAAAAAAACAAAAAAAAACTGGGGCTGTGGAATTAGAAAGAATCTCTTACTCCCTGTGGACCGCTCCTCGTCTGTGCTTCAGGATAGAGGCTTTAGTCCACATATACCACCGCTGGCATAGCAGCCAAATCTCAGAGCAATGCAATCTATTGGTTTCATATGCATGGACCTGAATTGTCAATTTTGTGACTGTTTCTGAAATAGTGAAGAAATTGACATTTACAGGAAGTTTTTGTGTTTTTGTTTATGCCTCTGTGCCGGGACAGCCAGAGCTGGAGGCAAAAAAAAAAAAAACACAGTTTCAGATATCTCAGTAACGCAATGACGTGCTTCAAATTTGACAGAAAGATACACTGGGGCTCACGGTTGAACTGATTAGATTTTGGTGTTTTAATATCTCTGTAATGTCTTGAGAAACTTTTTCAAATTTGGTAGAGATCTTTCATTTGGACTCAAGTGCCAACCGTCCTTTTGAAGCCTCGTGTTTGTAATTTGTCCATCTTGGTTTTTTGAAACCAGAAGAAGCCGTATTTCGGAGAAGGTGGATCTGACCTGCTCTGTGCTCTATCCTGGTTGTCAGGCAGGTCAGTCGGGGGATGTTTTGCTGATTCGGTTTTGGCAGAACTTGGCAGGACTCACAAAAACTGTGGTTTTGTAGATTTGAAGATTACACAAATTTGAGTTAATGTTTCATTCAGCGAGCTTCAGTGTTTATCAGTGCTTCATCTTCAGAGAGAGATAACCGCGCCATTTCTGGCTGCTTTCAGTGCTAATGTTGAACTTAGCTCAAATAGGCTAAATTAAACTGAGCTAAGCTAACTGTCTCCCGGTGGCTACTTGACAACTGGTTCATGGTTGTTGGTGTGAAAAGAACTGCTCCAACCTTAAATTGGAAACACTCCTGACAACACAATAACAGAATCTAATGGTGTCGTCATTGAAAACCACAGGGGGCCACTTAATTCAGTCACTTTTATCATCCAGGGATCAATAAATGAGTTAACTATATATATATATACACCATAACTATACTACAAGCTGGTGTAATGTCACCTCAGATTTGAATTTCCATGTGTCATGCCATTATGATGTTAGTGTGGCTTGACTTCAAGAACACAGATAAAGCAGATGATGAAAGAAGATGATGTTGGGTGTTGTCGTGCTTTGTATTTTGCAGGGGAAATAATCCTTAAATGGGGAATTTGAAGGGTTTTGTTTGAAAAACGTGTACTCATTTGCAACTCTTGTAGACTTGTAGTTAAGTTAATGAATGGGTGTTCCCACGGTCTGTTACCATGTTATATCTTTATCACATTTAAAGGTGTGTTGCTCCATCACTTAAACCTATATGTGTTTCTGAGAAACATGCATTTACCAACCCTCTCTGCACCACACATAACAAGGTAAACATGTTTCCATGGATAATTTTTCAATTTCATTAATGTCAATAAAATTACATCTCTCTCTCTCACACACACACGCACACACATACACACACGTATTATAAAAAGTCAATTTGTTCTGTGTAAATGTCTTTGGTATTCCGTCTCACCCAGGGGTATAACACAGCCACACTGTCCTTCAGCCTCATTCGTCTTATACATTAACATACGTTACATTTTCTTCTAACTTCATCATTGTCAGTCAGGGCCGTGACACAACAGCTGGTCATTTGCATTATTTACTCCTTCATCCTCAGTGTAATAAGATATGTCAACCGACATATGGGCTGAGATGAACGCGGTTTGCATTCAGTCTCGTATCAGCTGGTTTCAGCCTCTCCCTGAGATCACACATACAGCGTGCAACTGGATTTACATGATTTACATGTTTTCCTTTTTCTCTTGTC
This sequence comes from Rachycentron canadum, assembly GCA_038496675.1. Lineage (NCBI taxonomy): Eukaryota > Metazoa > Chordata > Actinopteri > Carangiformes > Rachycentridae > Rachycentron > Rachycentron canadum. Next base: position 22,927,379 of record CM076658.1, read on the forward strand.
AGACAACCGAACAAATCCAAAATAGTGACTGGAACGTGAACAAAATCACCCAACGCACGCAGTAAGCTCGAGACAAAGACTGTGCTGTGATTTCAGCTGTGTTTATTTGTAAGAGAGAAAGTTAGCGGCCCAGTCTCGTCCGCTGCCGTGCAGTCTACATAGAGAGCGGGAGCCCGACTTCGCACTCAAGGGACAGTACAGATGAGACTCTTCCAAGGAAAGTCACTGAGGCTTCTCCAAAAAGTAGCTAAGTGCTTTTCTGAGAGAGAAGCTGTGACAGGACTTTGAAAATCTAGTGAAGAGGGGATCATTCAGTCACACGGACCAGTGTTATAACTTGATCCCTCAGTCAGTCAGCAACAGACCAATCACCTCTTGCCAAGAGGTGGCAAAATTACATAACAGCTCACAGCTGTCATATAGTTAGAGCTTTTAACCACATCATCATGTCATCTAGGTGTCTAACTTAGAGTCTGATTAAACACTGAGCCACTGACAACATCATTTGTCTGTGAACATCGGTCATGGTCCCTTTCCATATGCAACTACCTGTTATCATGTGAGGACGACTGAGCTCCATCTGCAGAGGAAGAGTGAGCTGGGGTCAAAAGCTCCACAAAAGAGAGTGAGTGCACTGATCTGATCTAGATCTCTTTTTCACACAATTGTAATTCTTAATTTTACATTCTTGAAAAAAAAAAAAAACAGCAATGAATCAAAAATAACCCCCGCAGACACAATTAAAGACACAGCAAAAAACTTCAGTCAGAACTTGCTTGAGAATCGTGTTTTTTTAAGTTCTCTTTGGTATGAAAAGAGTCAAGTAATAACTGTGTGCATGTTAATGGGAACAGGAAGTATGAATAGCTAATTTGGCAACCATTGAACAGTGCCAAAATGAAAAGAAATATTGACCACAGAACAAGGCTTAGAAGTTTCTGTTTGACACTAGTCGTCATGCTGATTCACAAATTGGTCTTTTTGTTTATAGTTTCCATCTATCAGATAAACAAAAAAAAAAAAAAAAACATTTTTGACTTTGACATTTTTTACATTGAGCAAAGAAGAGAAGCAAAAAAAAAAAAAAAGAAAGCTCAAAGATGTACTTTAAAACACAAGGACGTGGCTCCTCAGAGGGCCAGTGAGTACGCTGAAAAACAGTGGGTAACTGAGGCTGTAATTATCACTGGGGAGGGAGTGAAAAATTACCCACAGACGAGCTCCAGACAGGTAATAAAATCCCTGACCAGTGCAGGTAATGTTAAAATCATCCCACCAACCCCCGGAGGAATGAATTCTCTCCTTTGGTTGGGATTGCAATTTGGATCGGACGCATGAAAACACCTTGCAGTCTCTAGATTTATATTGTGTAATTCAAGTTCAAGCTTTTTTTTCTTTTTTTTTCATGTATGCCACATACGCAGGCTGCGACATACTGCTGCAAAATGTAACGAACACTGACTACCCTGCAGTGTAAATATGGAGAAACTCCTTAAAGAAAGACTAATGTAGTTGTCTCTGAAGAATCAACCAGAGCGGCTCACGCCTGGTCTGCTTGTGTTACGGCTGGATGCACATCAACGGCGCCATTGACGTGTGTATTATTGATGCACAAATGACATCCCGCAGAGACCTAGTTTGTGACAGCTTTCTCAGAATAACTCAGGCACAATTAGATAGATGGATAACAATCCTGCTGCACGCTAAAGGAAGAAAAAAGGGGGGTGGGGGTGGGGGGTAAATAACTAAACTTAATTGCTATTTCTTTGTGTGTTTGGAGTGGCGGCATTGATTTGTCTTGGTGTGTGTGTGTGATTGTTCAAGGGGGGGGGGGGTGAAAAAAGTCTCAGTGGGGTATCAGCATCTGTAAAGAGAGTTTAAACAGCAAAATAAATATATAAATACTCAGGGGTGTGAGTCACGAATGCCCCGATCAATCAGCCTATAGAAACAAAATTACCTTAAATAATTGAAAAGTGGAGAGGTAAATGAGGGCCAGTGTCCAATGCAAATGATATTAAGATATGCTGTGGACGTAATGGTGGAGCCTGCAGCTGCACAACGTGTCAATCGCAGCACCTCTTATATTTTTCTGTGATGTGATGGGGAGACAGATGTTCCCCCAGACAAACAGATTTTACTGTTCTAGTAGATGTTGGACAAACACGACACTAAATGGATAATAATACAGCAAAAACAAGCGACGTGGCAGCAGTTTCACCCGTTTTTTTCTTCTTTTTTTTTTTCAGTCTTCTGCCTCATGCATGTCTAACCTAACTGATATGCTCCTGTTTTCATCTATCCAGCTGTTTACACAGGCAGGGTTTGTGTTTTACTCACGTTATACGGCCGTAAGCGCGTCACGAAGCGTCTATTTTCCTGCTTTTTATCCGACCAACTACGCTGCCGGTGCCTATGCTCGGAACGCTACCGGAAAACAGGCGGCCTGTGCCGGAGACACAATGGATGCGTGGCGCACGCGTCGCGACTGCAGAACGTTGTGGTTTTCTTTTTGCCGTCCATGTTAACGGATTAGACAGACACACTGCAATATTACACAATGATAATACTTTCCAGTCTGTCTTATACAGTCTGCGTGTGCAGGGCTGAGTGTGTGTGTGTGTGTGTGTGTGTGTGTGTGTATATATATATATATATGTATACGTATACATATGTATATGTATACGTATACGTATGTATATGTATACGTATACATATACATATGTATACGTATACGTATGTATATGTATACGTATACATATGTATATGTATACGTATACATATGTATATGTATACATATATATGTATATATATGTGTGTATATATATATATATGTATATATATATATATGTGTATATATGTATATATGTGTGTATATGTATATATATATATATATGTATATATATGTATATATATATATATAAAAAAGCCATTTCAGCAGGTGCATATTGAGCCAGTGACCTTTACTGTCAAAATCAAATCAAAAATAAATTTAAAATGAAGAGAAATTGAGAAATTCCGACACAAACTCAGTCTAAACAGACGGAGTTGGCAGCAGCAGCGATGCAGCGGAAACGCAGCCAGCGTGAACATGTGTGTTTCTCAGATCAGCAGCGGCACGCACCATCTATCCAGTGTCTCTGGTGCTACGGCGCCTGAAAGCTCTCGTGCCCTCTACTAAGGTGCTGCTCATGCCACGCCGTAACAAGTAGCACAGCAGCGATGCTCATGCACTTTACAGAAAGTGTGTAACTCAGCCATATTCAGCGTACTCTGGCCTCGAGATGAGTGTCGGTATTGAGCTGAAGTCAAATAGTATCAAACGCCGAACCATCAGTCAGTACAGATTTAAGGATCTGCGTTTGTGGGGCTGTTTGTTGAGTTGATATTTCCTTTGAAAAGAGCAGATGAGCTCAAGGACAAAAACACTTTCACAGTGAAATGTTACTGCTGCATGCTTTGACTCTATCAATCAAAAGGTTTCGGTTGAGACCGATACCTGAGTGTTTGAATTAGTGTAAAAAAAACTTCAGGGCCATCGTGAAACATAGGGAATAAAGACTTCTCTCTTTGGGTTTCAGATTTCTTTTAAAGATTTGATGGTGCAGCTGTTACGGTTTACAATATAAAAGACTGGACCCACAATGCAGATACATACCCAGAGATATAGGCGATGAGGCTGGTTGTGGATGTTGGGGTGTGTGTGTGGGGGGGGGGGCAGCGGGTGGGGGGTGGATCCAGTGTTGAGGGGAAACTGGTTCTTCTCAAGATGTTGCATTCATAAGGCCTTCAGCCACCAAAAAACTGAATTAGTTTGTCCTTTGGTCGAAGTGGACATTTCTTCCAAATTAGAAGAAGATCCTTTCAAGGGGTTACTGAAATATTGTCTCCACAAGGCACAGAGTGATCCAGGACCAGAGACCGAGGTGAACTGGAGCCTAGCAGGCGTGGAAACAGGAACCAGCTGAGGCCGGAACAGAGCAAATGAGTGTCAGGTTGACCTGAAGCTCAGGAACAGCAGATGAGGACAAAGAGCAAACAGGCAACAAGAGTGAAGCAAAAACTGGTGTCATGAGCGTAGAGTTGACCTCTGGGAGGGAAACGGCAAACGGGAGGACGAAGAAGAAGAGGACCAGGTATTTAAGCAGCAGGAGGCGACTGCTGGAATCAGGTGTGCAGTTGAGATGGGGGGGGGAGAAGTCGGCCACGCCCAGTCGGAGACACACATGCAAACACACAGACAGACGAAGGGGAATAACTGGGGACAAAGGCAGAACAACAGGGAAGGGGAGAAACACAGGGAAACAAACGACCTTCAGCGATTCCAACAGACAAAGCAGCAGCAGACAAAAAAAAAAAAAAAAAGAAAAGAAAGAAACATTTCATTTTACTTTGTGCTTTAAATAGAGCCTCTGCACAAGCAGCCTGGTCACACCAGCATTTTCACATTCACTTCATTCTGGTTGAATCACCCGGATTAGAGGATTTGCTCAGAAAGTAAATCTGCGTGAACTTTTTTAGCGTCGAGTCCAGCTCCCGTGATTCGCAGAGTCCAGATTTGAGGACGCCATCGGGAAGCGTATTAGCCGCATTTCGCCATTCACTTGTATTTAACCTATAAACCGCTTCCACAAAAGAGCGGAGATATAAAGCTACATGAAACGGGTCGACTGAGAGACCGAGCCCTGTGAGCCACTGAGTCACCGTGAACCTTCATTTTGCCGTGTCCTCTTATGGAAGCATTTTGTCTGAGCGCTGACGGCCGACACACTCGACTGACTGACTTGAGCTGCACTCTGTTTGTTTAGGTCAGAAGTCAGATGAAGCTGCAACAGTGTGGCAGAAGTGAAGCCTGTTTTTTTTTTTTTTTGTTTGTTTTTTTTCCCCATCACTGAAAAGTGATTTTATTTTTTATTCTGCGTAGGAGTATTGATTTGACCAGAAATAATTCTCTCTCAGAATATATTTCCTCCAGCTTTGTAACTAAATCTCTCACATAATTTAGATCTAACCACATCACACAAGCAACAGCAAAAGATTCAAAACGATTGCAAACACCAGTGCTCTGCAGAAACATCAAGACTTGTTCAGAAACAAAGAGATGAAAATCCGGCTGAAGCATACAGTATATGAGGCCTGAGCTGTTCTGGTGTTGCATGTTGTTTGAGTCCAGACTGTTTCCACCCACAGGTCGCTGCTCTCCTTCATGGTGTGTGCATCGACAGGACAAATGACCCTCAGGTTTTGTTGGCATTGCCTCCATTTCCTTCATTGTTTGGGGTGGTGCTACGTACTCCACCAGTGGCCTATGGAGTGATTTAACATGAACTCTTATATGTTTATTTGTCTTCATGTTTTGCCATTTATGACCCTAAAATTTGATTTGAAATATCTGTGGTGTGTATCTCTTTGCACCAAACTGGATTTCACTTTTGAGAATAATAGACATGATTTACCAAACGCAATCATGAGCAATCGCCAAGAAAGGATGCGTTTCTTGGACTGTTTGATAGAGAATTAAAAAAAAAAAAAAAAAAGTCAATATTTTTATTATTCATTTTTAAACAGCTCTCACACAGTTAGTAAAAGTCACGAAGACTGAAGATATAGAGGATGTTTTTCAAGCTGTTAAAGAGATTGTGAAGCCCCGAGGTCCTCAAACACAACATGAACACAAGTTCAAACATGTTATTTCAAAAAAACAGGCAAATGAATTCAAAGACGTAGCAAAGTAAATCCAGCCCACATGTTTGTTTTCTTCTGGTTCAGTATAGACACAGTTCCATGGGCCTGGGATCTGGCCCATATACAACATATTTGTCAGATGCTGGTTCCACGACTGGACCATATTTATCACACACACAAAACATCTTCCAGTTGTCAGACAATACCTCTGGACAGCAGTCTCCCCATCTCTGGGCCAGACTCGGACCGAGGAGCCAGGCACACGCTTGGCCAGAGGTTTCTTTTTGCAACCTGGGGCGGTCCCCTCTGAGCAACTTAAACCGCGCAAATATACATTAGACATCAGCGTGGGTCTGACCTTGAGCTGCAGGGAAATCATTAAAATGATATGAGAAGCAAGGCAGCTGGTGATGAAAGAAAAGAGCAAAGCTGGATAACACAGCGAAGACACAACAGACAAAACCTGTTTAAATATGGTCTTTGCCAGTTTTGCTTGTTTTAAATTGTAAATTTCCAGCGGTTGCATCATTCGCCTCTGCATCATCGTGTCTGGATGAGCGTTGACGTCTCAAGATCAACAAGTAGACAGTGGCAATAACAACAGCTCTGAAGCACATAAACAAATACGGTAACTACAGGTTAAGGTGCCATTAATTCACTTGTCTATTTATTGCTGAAAGGTTTGAACTGAGAATGATCACAGCAAATGCACTACACGTTTGTAGCATTGGATTTCACAGACAGGACCAGATCTGATGCTCACCCCAACACCTTCCTAATGGATACGCAGTGAGAGCCCCACACTGTAACGGCCTTTATCAAAATTCATTAGGGGAGTAAGTACAGCCAGATATTTAAAGGCTTGTAATTCTCTTTACCAATTTGTGTATGCTCTTAGTGCGCTCTTGTTCACATATTTACTTAATGATACCGCAGCAGCGTTTTAATGGCTACGATATATATAGACACACTTGTTAACAAGTAAATTCATTAGACCGAAGATTAAAGGGGGTAAACATAAAAAGCAAGCCGGTTTGGACAGGAGCCATGAGCATGTGCGGAAAACCTGCTTAGACGTATGCGTTGTGCTCTGTGTGTAAAGTCTTTCCAATGGGCCTCGTTCACAAACAGCGTGTAAGCATCCGTGCTGAAACATACAAAACAAGGATTCGTCAATATTTCACCTGAGCCGGGGATTAAGGTTTCCTCCACATTTAATCCATATTTCCTTACATGCAGACTAGTGGGTCCTCACCAAACTGTCACGGGGGTTGGAAGTGGGTCAGCAACATTTTTTGAGATTGAGAACCTCACTTATACGCAGCTTCACGCGGAAACACGGGCGCGCACGACTTTATGTAACAATATTAACCTACATAAATTATAGAAATCGCACAGCTGCCCTCATAGAATTCACAGTGGACAAACGCAAACCGATATAACACCGTGTTGATTGATAGCACAGTAGTTGTTGGTGCTGTACAGTGAGTAATAACATTTGCTGCACCGCAAAGTCCTCCACAATCTGCTCTGCGTCCAACGTTTCTGCTCGTTCACTCCCCGTAAAATATAACCGGTATAACCAGTCCTCTCTGTGACTGTTCCCCTTCGGGTTGTCACACGCTGAGCTGAGGGGGGGGGGGGGGCTGAACTCACAGTACATTCAGTACTTTTTCTAATATGTTTCCATTGCTGCTTAATACATTGTCAATATAGCAGTGATGTGTTTTCAGCTTGTTTTGTTGCCTCTAACTGGCAAAAATTCAACAAATGCATCTTTAATGTCTATATTTTAAACTTGTATTTGCATTGTGTCTGATAGTTTACGCACCACCTGCAGTACAGAAACAAATTTTCTTTTCAGAAAAGATGAAATGATGCATCTTCCTGTAAACAAACATTTTGAGCAAACATTTCAATATGAATGAACCGTCTGCCATTACGCAGTGTAGGGTGTCTTTGGCTTGTATCATGTCCATAGTTCTGTTTTTATTAGTGTTGAATCACCTGAAACTACGAAAAATTTCCATTAGCTCGGAATGAGTCCACATCAGGAGCAGGTCCTCTTCCATTGAGCACGCCATGTTTCTACAGCAGCATCAGGCGGAGAGTCCATACAGCACAAGCTTATAGATAATATATTTTAAAGGGCAGCAAATACTGTCTGGTTTAGTTTCACTCACTTTAAATTGGGAAGAATAAAGAGTTTCGGGGATAAAAAACTTGCTCCGGCCTGTAAAGAGGAGCCATTGTGACACTAGAGGAACTTTTCATTACACAGGCCATCTGCGCGACCATTTAAATATGGAAAGTCTGAGAATGAGTCAGCTTATTTTTTTTTCTTTGGTGCGTCATGTCTCTGTTCCTGACTTCCATGTTGACCTTACAACAATGTGCACCGGCGACAAATCTCTACCTGAGTGTCATTTCTTCAAGAGCTTCCAGTCGCCCGGCTTCCTGTGGGAATTCTTCCTTCTGCCTTCCCTGTTTTTCCTCACACAGATACACAGGCACACACGTTTCCTCAGCTCTTGTTAGCCATGCATGTGAGTCAAACTGCCGGTTAAGCCTCCTTGTTAAAAAGATACAAATCAGCATAATTGAGAGCAGATGGTGTGGAAGTATGTGTGTGTGTGTGTGGGGGGGGGGGGGGCACATTGCAGGACATTTGTACCTGAATGAGGCCTGTGTTATGAGGTGAAGTGGGCACTCCATGCAGCCAGCTGGCGGCCGATAATAAGGCAGCCTGAGCTGTTCCTCGCTGTGGTTTTCAATTTAACAGCCTTTGCATCAGGCACAGGTGGGGAAGAAGCCCAAGAGCCTCCATAAAGGCCCAAAAAATAACGAAGAGTGACATTCGGCCGACGGAAAGCGGCGTTGACGCGGAGCACTGTCTGTGAAGCAGTACGCTGACAGAGCGAACAGGAAGGGGGAAATAAATAGCTGCCTCTCTCCGGTGCCCTGATTCCGGACTTTATTTGGCTTTTGATGATGAATGCAAAGCTGCAAATACTCGCCGGGCCTTGGCGTCCATAACCGTTACTGTAACCTATGAGCCGTGGACAAAAGCTGAAAGTCAAACGAGGCGCACGGGTTGTAATGTAATAGATATTCCCATTCTGAAATAGCTAAATAAATGATCAAATTCTGAGCAATGAACAATGAAATCCCCCGATTTTTTTTTGATTTTTTTAATCAGAACTCTGCAACCTTAAGGGGAAAGTGTGTCGACTGGGTGTATTTCTGTGGTGGCCCTGAGAGCTCGACACACTGCAAATATGGAAAACACAAGCACATACACCAACATGCTTGCAAGCAGCACAGATGACAACGGAAGACTTGAGGTGAACCCAGCTGGGGCGCACTTGTGGATCAATGCCTTGTGAGGGTTGAGGTTAAAAACATTGAAGTACATCACCGCTGGGTTCATCACATGTGCCTATCATTTGCAGTACGTGTTGTCAAATTGATGAAGAGTTTGCTTGTGTTTTTGACTACCCCCCCCCCCCCCCCCACCAATTTACAATGCATTGAATACAGCAAATACAGAAACACGCTGCAAGCAGCACAGGCGACAAGGAAAGTCTTTCTCGCTGACGCACAATGAACCCGACTGAGACACTCTTCAGTGCTTTCAACTTCAAAAGTCACAACTCATGAAACAAAAAGTGAGTCCCAGTCGGGTTCAAGATTTTTTTTATGTGTTTTTGTCACGTGGCGCGTTGTCGTCAACTTCCGTCAAAAGTGCTGATGTGAGACGATCTGTTTTTGTTCGGCGTTGACAGACCAAGTAAAAAAAACGGAGATGGGATCATATGAATTTGACATAAATATATTATTATATATATAATATATTTTATGTGTGTGTGAAAGTATGCAAATGGGATGGGGCAGGATTTGAAATTATCTTCAGCATTTCTTGTCATATAAGGAAACAGACTGTGTCAATCTGCCGACTCTGCAGGTTGAATGGGAGGGGCCAGCTCAGGGCAGAAGGAGGTGAGACAGGCAGGAGAGACAGACGGAGACAGTGGTTTAAGCTGGAAATGTTTGTTTGGAGGAAAATCAAGCCAATATCGTTTGCTTTTGTATCAATTTAACCTTTGCATGTTGCTTTTATGTTGCACAATTTAGGAACTCGTCACACCATGAGGATGCAATGTCATGTAGCTAAAAAAAAAAAAAAAAAACTACCCCTGCTGTCTCTGTTTTACCCTAATATAGGCTGTTAGCCTTTACAACCTGTGTCTACAATTTAACACACACAACAGTGAAACTTTCAGATGCTTCATTGAGCATATTTGTGATATTTCTATGCGTAGTGTATGTTTTTTGGGTCCAATATGTTGATATAGTGTTAGAATGTAAAAAGAAAAAAATAAATAAACATTGTAAAGTCATATAGAGGTATTTGTGCTGAAAAAAAAAAAAAAAACAACAATCATGAGCATGGTGAAAATATGTTTCAGGTGATATTAATTAAGGCAAAAACAAAAGCATTGAGAAGCAGCCAAAATATCGCCAGGCTCCTCAGGGTTAAGTTGCTGTGTATTGAGCTCTCAGGGCCACCGTATATTCTGCACCTGGTGTGGCTCTACGCGCTGAGCAAACTAAAACAGATTTGCAGAAGCAATGACTCGCAGTAAGAAAAAAAAAAAAATTACATTAATGTTAAATACACAAGGTTAAAATAATGCTCCCAGCACAGCTGTGTCAGAGGAAGTCTACGAGGCAATCAAAACAAAATTATCATTTTATATATATATTTTTTTTTTTAATTTGTTTTTTTTTTTCAATTGCATCTCCTATTTCAAATAGTTTCCTTTGCAGTTGTGATGATGTGGATGTCCAGCCCCCTGATTGTTGTTTTCCTCCTCCTCTCCTCCTCCTGTTGGCTAAAAGGAAAGACTTATTTAGTCAGAGATGAAAGGTAAGACCGGGGATACTTCAGAGGGCTCGCTGTGTGATGTGCTGTTTGAAGCAAATGCACATGGACCATTTCAAAGACATCTGGAGACCGAATGGCCAGTGGCCCTGTGTTGCCATGGCAGCCACATGGTGCACTATCCTCGACACTTTATCCAGGCAACCTCTGGATAGAAGACAGTATAATGTAATAAGAAATATAAAGTAGATCCAGTAGAAGATGGTGAAATTTTGTTATGTTACATTTAAAGGCGTGTCTTCAACTGTCTCACAGCATGAAAATAATCATTACATGGCAGGTATGTTAAACAGATGGGTGCTTCTGGGGCTAAATTAGCAATGGTAAGCTATGTGACGGTTTTTCCTGCAGGTTTGTTGGTATGAAAACAAAAAAAAAAAAAAAAAAAACCTTAACAACTGGTTAAACTCCTGAATCTCTTTGAGTCTGGCAAATGTAAATTTAAACCATCTTCCCTCATTATGCGGACATGTTTGTCCTTGAGGCTACAGTGACAGGAAATAAGCATGATGTTATGATTTGTGGTGCATGAAAGATGTTTGATAGTGGGTACAAACGTGGCATCCTTTGTGGCACGTCTTTGAGCTTTAGTTTTATCCCAGTTTTTTTTTTTTTTCCCCAGGCAGAAAAAAAAAAAAAAAAAAATCAAAATTATGTGACAAACAGGTGAAAATGTGTATTTTATGGTCATGTACAATAACCAGGCAGATATGCTGACACAGTGTCCAACCACAGACTAAATATATATATATATATATATATATAGTTTATAAAAGTGGGCATAGACTCAAACCTTCATTCTATCTATGGACCATCAGGGGGCGACTCCACTGGTTGTTAAAGAAGTCAGATTGTATTGAAGTCTATGGGAAAATGTCCCTACTTCTCCCTTGATTTATTAGCTCAGTAAACGTTTTCCTAATGAGTTTATGGTCTCAGTCTCTAGTTTCAAGTCTTCAATACAACATGATGTTCATTTTTTAAACTATGGTCCATTTAGAGGAAAATAGACCATAAAGCAGGGGATGTGTTAGGGGGCGTGGCTACTGTGTGACTGTACCAGAAATGAAGATTTGGCAGAGAAAGCACAGAGCAGGTTCGATTTACCCATCACTCCTCCTCCACATGCCATAGTGAGAAAAAATGACCCAGGACTCTACCAGCATGTTTAGAGAGGGCACGACTTAAATGAGTTAGGGGTAAAAAAATAAAAATAAAAATAAACAAGTATGACAAAAGAAGAAAGTTTAAAAAGTTGGAGAAATAAGAAAACTATACAATATACACAGACAATTCAACAGCAAACTGCCAACAGAGTGTCGGTGCTTGACATTGATGGGGACTAAAAGATTCTTTTTGTGTTGCCAAGCTAAACATAAGTGTTCAGACACTTTGCTGTGACAGTTGAAATTTAGCTCTGGTGCTTCCTATTTCTCTTGATGATGTGGAAAGACGCACACCTGTCTGTATAAGGTCTCACAGCTGACAATCCACAAACCATGAGGAAGGAAGGGGCTGCTGCAGAGCTCAGAGGCAGGCATTGTGTCGAGGCTCAGATCTGAGGAAGGACGCAGGAACGTCGAAGGTTCCCGCGAGCGGAGAAGTTTGGAACAACCAGGACTCTACCTGGAGCTGGCCGCCCGGACTCACTGAGCAGCTGGGGCATTGGTGACCAAATAGCTGACGGTCACTGAGGCTGAGCTCCAGAGATCCTCTGTGAAGATACAGAAACGTTTTCTCTTTGTCATTATGGGATATTGAGAGTGGGGGGGGGTTATTGTTTTTCATTTCTTTGGCATCAGAGGCTGCAACATAACAAAATGGAAGGGACTTTCTATATACAGTGCACTGTCCAGCCTACTGCGGTGTTTGCCACTGTAAAGAGGATAAATCTTTCTTCCAAAGCCATTACATTTTACTTACAGCAGGTGGCAAAGGATCATAGGAATTCCTGTTTGTGGACTAACATCTCTGATCTGTCTGCTTAATGAGGAGCCTGGTGCCATTCAGTGACTCTCTGCGTTGTCAAACCATCAGGGTTAGTGAACTGGATGCAAACTACATTCATATGTGCGTAGAGATTCAAACGCTTGAATTACTTGATTTTTACATTTCATTTTGCGTGGTTAACCACTGAAACTCCACATCTCTGCAGTCGAACCCCTTCGACCACACCACCGTGAAGGCAGCCCGAGCAGCGCCGTCATCAGACAGCTAACTACCACACGCTTGACTTTTGTGCAAAGTCAGTGGTGGTTGCCCATTGCGCACACGTGCACATACTCTAGTGCATATGCAGTCATTCATACATTCACGTGTATGTATATGCATGATCGTATATATATGTATGTGCATGTGAATTATTCAGTTTTGGCCTCGGTGGCTTCGCATAAAGAATCACCACATTCATATTTAAGCAGTTACTGTTTACAAAACCACAGTTTTACTGTACGTTTCAGTACTTGCCCCTGAATACTGGGGTATTTTATTTCTTTGGTTGAGGTATGAGGGCGGCACGGTGGTGAAGTGGTTAGCACTGTTGCCTCACAGCGAGAAGATTCTGGGATTGAACCAGGTACTAGGTACGTAGGTGTGGCTGTTTGTCTCTATCTGCTGTATGTCGGCCCTGTGATAGACTGGTGACCTGTTCAGGGTGCCCCCCCCCCCTCCCCTTGTGAGCCTTGTGAGGGATAAACAACGTGACTAATAGATGGGTTTATATGTGATATGTGAACAATTTGACTATATTTTGTTAAAATTTCATATCACATGTACATTGTAGTTGGATTTTCCCTTTTTTTTCCAAAGTAGTTTGAATAGTTTGACTTTTATTTATTTCATTTAACCAAACTAGCTGGTGCCATCCCCCAGACCAGGACCCAGTGTGGGAATGCAGTTTAAACAGGAGCTGTCAAACCTAATGAGGATGCCAAGAGTATCGTGGTTTTCTTGTTAATGCTTTAAGCGCCAGGGTTTTATTTAAAAGAAAAAAAAAAAAAAGGACTGAAAGATTTCAAAAGACGGTGGCTTGAAAGTGAGTGAGGGATAAAGGCCCACAGATCGCGTATGATCACCACCATGCAGTCATTCTGATGCACCGTCACTATCACCGTCGCGCCGTCACTATCACTGTTATTATGCGACCAGTCATCATCTCCTAAAGGCAGACACTCTCCTTCAGAATCAGAGTCGGTGAATAACAGATCGATAACTTCATCACCAGTGAACTTTTTTTCTGCTTCAATTTATTCAAACACAAAGGACAGGATTGCTTCCAAGTCAATGAATGCGAACGCGTACAGAGCATCTTTTCCTCCGCTGTCTCCTCCGACACTTTGAATAGGAACATGATGTAATTTTGGTCAAGAATCAAAGTAGTGCGTGTCTTCTAACTAGCGGTGGAGAGTAAAAACGAGATTTGGCTCTGTAATTGGAACTATCGAGTGTTTTATTCAATATTTTTGTTTGGCGCAATTTTGTGACTTTGGCGCTGAAAGGAATAATTACTGTATGTATGGAAGGTCTTGATACCGGATCCTCAGGGTGTCTCTGAAACACCGGGAGGTCAACTTTAGGTTGGATAAGTTGGACACGCTCTGTAATTTAATCTGGCTTGAATGTGAATGTAGTGACACGAAACCACGAATTCTGGCTCCTGAATCAAAAGTCAAAATTTCTATTCCTGGAGTTGACAGATTGCTGCTGTTCAACTCTCATCACGTGCCGGTTCCCCAGTTATCGCACGCAGCGTGGGCCTGCAGTCTGCTCAGTGAAAGACACAGAGACAGATTCTAAACCACACAGGCTGCCATCAGCGCTGGGTACCTGTGTGATGGATAGAGAAGTTAGTAGCAAACACTTTCATCACACAAAACAAACCTGCAAATGCAAAAAAAAAAAATAAATAATAATAATAATAAAAATAAAATCACACACTCTGCTACTGAGGGAACCGGTGGTGAATGTGAACTCCGTCAGCAGCCTGACACAGACACGCCTTGGCACCAAATCAGAGACAGCCCTCGTGGAGCAGATGTTATTTATGCTTTCTTTTGTTGCCTCCTGTCTGAAGAAATGCATACACACACTGAAATTTATATATTTTTTTTTTTTCACGTCAAATAAAAGCTATCATTCAACATGTCACAGCGAAACTCTGCGAGAAGACCTGCGGAGAGATCTTTACTTAAAGGTGCAGACTTTGCTTCAAGGAGAACGGTGCCAAAGTATTTCCTCATACGCTTTAAAAATACCACGACAAACCGGTGCCTCATGCTTGGGAAGACATCCACTAATGCAATGCAAAATATATCCAGCAATGCAGCGAGGAGTAGACGTACACAGGCATACCTTGACCAAAAGGAAAGTTTCCTTCTCCTCTGTAGCTGTAAATGAAGCTAAATAAGAGTAGAAGGTACAAAGATCACACAAGTGAAACGAGCCCCGAGGAGCTAAATGTAATCCAAAACTGGATCTAGCCACGGGCTGCTCCTCACTGGGTATAGCAGTGATCAGAGATCAAACGAGGGTAAATAAAGTGAAATAAAAACTGAGAAATTCGCAGAGACAAAGTAAAGCGCCTGAAGCTGAAAACAATCTCAAGAGCTCTGTTCCGCCGAGCACCGCATATAAGGTCAGAGCTTTCATTCAGTCCTTTCATTTTGAAAGGAAAAAAATGGACCACCTACCATGACTGTTTGCTGCTGGAGGTATTAGTTCTTACCTGGTGTGATTTCTTTCCTTTTTTTTTTTTTCGAGAGGACAGATACATATTGGCTGAAAACTGAGGCACAGGAAAGTGAAATAAGAAAACGGCAGAAGTTGCTGAGAGCAACAGACACACCAGTGATCACTCAAAGACCCAAACGCAGTAAGGGTGCGACAACTTTTGTGTCTGCTTTGACAGTTTTCATCCCGGGCTGTGATCCAGCGTTGTCGACAAACACACTCGACGCTAAACACACTAAAGCAGCAAAGTGTTTTCTTTCATTAAAAGTTTGGACACACTGTAATCACCAAACAGACCCGCAACAGGGCAACATCACAGACGCAGAAACACCGGGGTTGAGTCGTCTGACAGGTTGTAAACAGGCCGGCATTCAGCTGGATTATTTATACTAAAACAACTACTGAACAGTGAGCGGAAGCTGAACCAGGGAACCAGTCAGTCTGCAGTTTGTATTTTCAAAATCAATCAAATGACTCCTCCCGTCGAGCATTTTATAAGGAATTCCATACTAGTACCCAGATAGCAAGGCACATCTGGCCTATACTTGGGCCACATGCTTGTGTTGCTCTTGGCCCAGTGTACTCGCCGTATCCACGGCCCGTGTCTGGCCCACATACAGCATGATTGTCAGATACTACTTCCACATCTGGACCATCTGGACATCTGCAGATTTGTCAGCTGCACCATTCAAGCTGCCAATCTCCAGTTCTACCACATCCCAAAGGTGTTCTACTGGATTCTGGTCTGGAGACCGGGAAAATTTACTGAATTCACATTCATGAAACTGACTTTAGCTTTGTGACATCGAACACTACGCTCCAGGAAGAAGTCATTAGAGGATTGTAAACCATGGCCAGAGGTATAAACATTGTCAGCAACAAAACTCAGATTGAAAGTGACACTCAAACCATGATTGATTAGTTTTAAGTGTGCCAAGAAAACATTACCTAAACCACCATACCAGCAGCCTGGACTGTTGACACAAGGCAGGTTGGGTCCATGGATTCACGTTGATGCTCTGACCGCCCCCACCTGCTGGATTCATTGGACCAGGCTACGTTTTCCGGTCTTCAACTGTCCAGTGCTGCTGAGTCTGAGCCCACTGCAGCCTCAATCTCTGTTTTTTGGCCTGGCAGGAAGTGGAACGTGACCTGGTCTTCTGCTGCTGTAGTCCACCCACGGCATCACATTTTAGCCCATCCTGCCATCCACTGCTGCTGTCACATGAGTGAATAACTGCCTGAATAAGCAGGTGTGCAGGTGTTCCTAACAAAGTGCTCAGTGAGTGCATGTGCACGAATGGCTTATATCATGCAGAAAAAGAGCACAGGGTTCAAAAAGGACAAAATAGTTATGTAGAATATTGGACTTTCATTCATCAGGCAGCCCCCAAAAGGTGTAAATATTGCAAATTCAACAATTCAAACTCAACATTTCTTGTCAGAGTTGCCGTCCACCTGTTTTGCTGACATGAAGTGGCCCCCCCCCAAAAAAAATGTGAATGCAGCTTTACAAGCTGTCTAATCCCCTGACTCAGTCCATGTCCTGTCTGACCTTTTTAGCGAAGTGGACCGTGTGAGAGCGCAGCACAGTGGTGCAGTGGTTAGCATCACGGGTTAGCACTGGGTTCTGTGGAGTTTGCATGTTCTCCCTGTGCGACCGCAGTCCACGCACGTTAGGTTAATAGGCGATGCTAAATTGCCCGTGAGTGTGAGTGTGAATGGTTGTTTGTCTCTGTATGTCAGCCCTGCGATACGGTGAACCCCGCCCTCGCTCAATGTCAGCTGCGATTGACACCAACCCCCCCCCCCACGACCCTGATTGATAAGCAGTAGATAAAGAATGGACGGATAGATGAACTTTCTGAGATCTCAGCTCAGTCAATACAGTTAGTATATTATAGAATTATGTTAAATGTTATGGTAATATATATATATATATATATATATATATACTTTGAAACAATGTGAGAAAAGAAAGGCTCTTTTATGATTCTAACTATCTACATACAGAGGGGCATTGTACCAGCACGCAGGCTGCTACACAGGCTCAGTTCCTGTGTTGAGGCAGGAGAGTCTCTGCTGGCAAACAGAGTGCACCATCACATCAGTTTTTACAGGTTACAGCTGACACAAAATCAATGGCATTAACCTGTTTGCAGTAAAAATCAACTGAGAGAGTAATAAGGGTCCATTTCATGTTTAGACGCTGGTTCAGGGAAGGACTCCAGCCCCTCTCAGAGGACTCTGCGTGTCTGCCAGCCCAGCGGCCTCAGCACAAACACCAAAGAAGGGCCGATGCAAATGGCTACATTGACCCAAGGTCAGTCAATCAGACTTCGGCACTGGCAGCCCAGCCCATAAGGGCCCACACCTCACCATTATATCAATCTGTCTGCCTTCAAAAGCAATTCCAGCACATCAATAGCGTGCTATTGTGGAGACCAGACGTGGCCACGAGGGCCGATCGATGCTCATATATTCCTTCTGTAGATACTCCCTTTGTCTCTCACAAGCAAGGGTTGTGGGGAGAATTTACCAGGCGTGCGTCTTTCTCTGAGAGCAAGACTAATTTATTGGCGAGGCTGGTGATGGAGACTAACATGAAAATTACAGAAAACAGAGAATACATTGACTTTGAGAGAGTTGATTGGGGACCAATGCAACACAGAGCATATCTGGCAGCCAAATTAATACGATAACAACACGCAGCAAGAGCATAAGAGATAAATAGTTTCTGCACTGCTTTTTTGTAAAAGCATGGGTGGCAAGTGGGAAACATCAGTGCTTTGTTGAGAATGCTGATTGAACTTCCCAGGCAGTGGGTGATTTGTACAGATTTTAACAAGCATATTTGTGGGCACAGAAATAATTATTGCTGTTTGTCCCTTTAGCTCACATCTTTTCTTCAGCTCTGCAGTTGATGTGAGCGGTGTACTTGATCATTTCTGCCCACAAGGGGGATGGCCTTTATCCTGCTTCATATTCTCTTCTGCTTGTACATGAGTCATTTCAGGAAAATGTCATTTAATTTCCATCTCCATAAGAAAAGAACACATCAGAACAGAAAACAAGGAAAATAACAGCCCGCAGACATCCAGTAGTTTCACTGTTGATGAACAGTGTTGGCAAATTTACACAAGGCAATTTGTTTTCTTTTTTTTTTTTTTTTTTTTTTTTTTTTTTAGAATAACACACATTTCCATTTCTTCAGAGATTTTTGAGTACAAGGCACTTCACCCCTAGTTTATTTCCTTCCTCGGTTGAGTAAGACAGCAAGCGCATGATAATAGCGATGATGATGGCGATGAGAACGCTCTCTTATTCCCCATTTTAAAGCAGCAGCTGTCCAGCTCTATTAGCATGATCACCCGCCACAAAAACAAACCCTGCTGCTCACACCGAATTCTGACCCACAGGCTGCGCACTGATGCGATCGGCCCCACATTGGCTCACATGTTAAAGGGCCTATGTGTAGGTTCTGCTATCGCTACAGAGGCAACACTAGCATTGACAGAGCCCTTGTGCAATGTGAATGTAAACGGCTCTGTTTACAGTCTTGCCCACAGCTTCCGAGACAAGACGTAATACGAGCTCTGGGCAGTGAAGCAGGCTGGAAGAACTGGCCGGGGCTAGCTGGTTAGCTTGCTAACTTCACAAGAAGAAAAGACAGACGCAGTGGCAAAACACCAGAGCTGCTTTCCACCTCCGGAGACAGCTCGCAACATTTCTTCTCGACTGGCAAATAAACAGGGGCGCGACAGTGCTTTAGTGGTCAGCACAGAAAGAGGGTTTTGGGTATGATTCCCGGCGTCTGGGTCCCAGTGTGTGGGTTCCTTCCTGGTTCTCCAGCTTCCTCCCCCAGTTCAAAGTTATTTGGTGACTCTAAATTGCCGGTTGGCGTTAGTGTGAATGGTTTTTTTTGTCTTTGTATGTGGTCCCTGCAATAGATAGCAGCTAGCTATAGCAGATAGCTATTCCTGCTAACACTGGCTGTGTAGCAGCAGCAACACTTACAGGTATAAAGTTAATAAGGCTAAATTGTATCACATGAAGCAACATGAGGCCCGGTTCACGCTTGCTGGGTCCGGTCATGCTCAATGTAATTTTGACGCCTGTCGAAGTCCATGAACGTCTACACAGACCTGTCTGCGTGCTGTCCAGACTGTGGGACACACAATACTGCTGAATATACATGTTTCCTTCATGTCGTTCAGCCAAGTAGAACAAACATAGGACTTCTTCAGCTTACTGTTGTCAGGTCGCCACCTTGATTTAGGCGGGCAGCGTACAGTCAGGGACCCTCGGGGCGCTTTCACTGACGACGACAACTGAAAAAAAAAGGTTGTTGAGAAACACAAAAACATAAGCAGCGAGCTGAAAGAGGCTAAAATGCTCGCAGAATGGAGGAGAGCTGCAGAGTTGGTGATAATTACATGTGGGTTCATTACTACGAGCGACATCTTTTACATGACACACAGACACGTGAGTCATTCATAATATAAAAACATTCATTAGTGAAGCTGTAATGACACCTTCGTGTTAACCAAATAATGAGATTGTTTCACTCCCTAGGACAATATGTTGCTTTTCATGTTATGTATTGATGCTCTCTCACTGCTTTTGCTTTGATTTTCATCAATTAAGATTTTCAAAATGACTCGTCTAAATGTCCTTTTCCCTGCTGACAGCAATTCTCCTTCTGCTCTCATTTGCTGATGCATAAGCACCATTTGTCCATAGGGATATATCATCATTTCAAAACACAAAATAATAATCATCTGCCAATTTTGCCGCTTGTCTCCATTGCAAAAAAAAAAATAAATAAATAAATAATACAAACAAGAATGTCCTTGAATTGAGTCACTTTAATGTTGTGATCTCCAGAACACTGACAGCTGCTTTAGCATCATAACATTGGCAGATTAGTTTCACTTGTATTGTGGAGGCAGACATCTCTGCTCTGTGGTAAACATGAATTTGACTGACTCAGCCTTGTCTCCTCACATGGCTACTCTCTGAATTGGTTCTTTTATCTGCTCTCATACCATCTGTGATGACCTCGGACAGACATCATTTCATTCTCCATTACCCCAATGATGCAGCAGCACTGAAGGCCACTCTCCTCTCACTTCCTGCCTCAAATCACTGGCCTTTTGATGCCCCGCTGTGTGATGTTTATCGCACAATAACTCTGCCTGCTGAAGACTTGACCGTTGCTCAAAGCCTCATGCAACTTTGGAAACCTTGACTATGTAAACTCAGATAAAACACTGTCAAGAAGTCACTCTCAAAATAAATATCATCTTTATCGCCCAGGAAAATCAACAAAGGCCACACATTTCTCTCAAGCCCAGGATCTATTTAACCCCTCCGTAGAATAGCTGTGTTTGTTACCACCTCACACAGTGATATATAGTTGAGTCCAAAGGTCCAAGACCACTTTTCCCCTCAAGAAATGTTTTCCCCTCTTTTTTCTGCAATAGAAACTTATCAGTGGCATAAAAGAGAGGTAAGGGCTTATAGAAAATTTATTCCACTAAATCCAAATATTCATTAAATCTATCTATCTACTCAATGAGAAAACAAGTTTCAAGTATTTCAGAGCTGCGTTTGGTTCAAGTGAAAAACTATTTATTGCTTATTAGTTTATCATTTAAACATTTATTGTACAAAAGGGTGGATGATGAGATGTGAGTGAGTCCATGGCGGGCTGGCTGATTTGCTGGGGCTTGGCTGGGTAGTGGAGGGGACCACACAGGCTTGTGGTAACCGAGCTGGAGCAGGAACAGGCGAGTTCAATTCGACGATGCAGGAGCAGGTGGGTTTGAGGACGGGTTAGTGCCAGAGCCAGGAACAGGTGAGAACAGAACCCTTCACAGGGACAACAGAGAACAAGGTGTTGGCCAAGGCGTTTACCACCCGAGGTATGACAACAAACTGGAGATAAGGGCCTGGTATATATCAGGTGGAGAGGGAGGTGACAGTCAGTGATGATGATCAGCAGGTGCATGAGTGGGTAATGTAGGTCAGCCGCACCCAGCCTACACAACACCACACAACCAGACAGGGGAGACAAACTGGGGACAAACGCTCAGCTCAACAACAACAAAACACTAGAGAAACAAAGGAAAGCGACACTAGTTCTGCAGATCCCAACATGTTTCATGTCGATGACAGTTCAGCTACATAATGTTCTTGAATCTATATTAAGATGAAAACTGAAAAGTCCTTTAAGTTCCTTCAACACCAAGTCTATTAATTACACACCTAGAGGACAGTGTATATAAATCCACACGCACGCACGCACACGCACACACACACACACACACACATATATTGGAAGATATAATTGGTGGTGCTATTGAACTTATTATACAGAGAGGTGTTTTTGTGATTTACATGGGTGGACAAACTAATAGCAACATCTGTAAGAATAACAACAATGCAATTCAACAGCACTGTGTGTGTGGTGCATCGATGCTTCAAACTACATTTCTCCATTTCTGGTAAAACCCCACAGACCCCTTTAATGTGATGTGTTTTGATAATGTGTTGCTTGAGCACTGGATGGTGGCTCAGGTACATCCCCCACCCGAGCAGGAAGGTGAGAGGTCATTGGGTCATTTAGAGTCAGAACCTCTGAAGGAATTTACTGTTCAGGCCTTTTCAGAAAGACAGGCAAACCTACACAAATGACCATGAAGAGACACAAAACAAACACAAAGACACATGGAATGACCACAAACAGATATGAAACAATGATAAACAAATGCAACTGAACTGTGTCAGAAGTCTTGTTCAGTCTGGGTGTCTTGTTCCTACACAGGAGGGGTTGGGGGCCTCTGACGTGTGTGTCCAGGGACATACGTCTCAAAATCATGTGGTGGATGATTTTTACCTGCTTTTGTTAATGTATGAGGCCCAGCTTTGATATAAGCTCAGTTCTAACTGCATAGCAAAATAACTAATCTCAGCAGTAGTTATATAACTGACTAACTCAGTACTAAACTAAATACTAAGCTGAGAAATAGACTTACTAGAATGAACTAGGGGCCTCGTATGAGCCAGCGCAGCAGGTAAAAATGTATTGATGGAGCCACATAAAAGCCTCAAAAACCCTGATTTCTTTTTCTTTTTTTTTTAAAATTGTACTGATAGGATGAGATGGTGACGCTATTATCTCCATAATGTTGGACTTCACGTAGAACAAAGAACTGGTGGCTGAGTAACCTCATGCAATGAAAAGGGGGATGGCACCCTCAAACAGCCCCCACATGAGGAGGGGTCAACAGGGTATATAAGGCAGAGCGGGTTTGATTTGTATTGTCCCTTTGTACATGACCCAGCCAGATATTGAATGTTGGAGAGTATTACTGTATAATAAGTTATAGTAAATAAATTTTTGAAGAGCCACTGGCCTATCTGAATTCCCTGTGATCATATTTTACAAAGTAGCTTGTTATCAAATATTTAAAGCTGTTAATATGGCATTGCAGTTAATTATGCAGTTTATTCAGGTAGGAAACAAGTTTACGTTTGAGTCTTGTGGTGAACAACTAATGTAACTGTAAAGTCGCCAAGGATGATTTAATCAGTGTGGAAAGATCAAAATTCAGTCTGCTCTCACTGGCAAACACTGAAAACAGCACTGCTGCACTCCCTGAATATCAAAAACACTGGAAATAAACATGAGGGATATGGTTGTGCACCATCATGTCCACGGTGCTGACAGCCTTGGTTCCACCCTGCCACACTTTCAGCCAGTTCCATGTGAGGCAGCGTTCACACTCAGCGAGACGATATGCATTGTGTGACTGCCCAGCTGTTTCCCTCATTTCCTCCCCTAACAGTCTCCCCCTGCTGCGCCACAGAGGCCCCATGCCAGCAGGCTCCATCGCACAGGCTAAACTACGTGAAAACAGCAGCCACCAAGTGCTTTTAAGAAAATGTAATTTTCTACGGGGCAGAGTGGTGCTCTCTCTCTCTCTCTCTCTCTATGTGTGTGTGTGTATGTGTGTGAGACAGAGAAAGACATGATTGTGAAACAGAGCTGGGTGAAGCCAGAGTGAAATAAATGGTTAGTCTGAGGTTGCTGACAGATTTATGACGTAGGTACAGACAAGTGACGGACTGAAGAAAGGATCTGAATAAAGTGGTTTCGAAACGAAATGAATGCAGAAACTTCAGTGCAGGTTGTGAGGGCTCACAATGGCTTGATGATAAATCTTTGAATCTGCAAATTTGCTATTGTCTCCTCAGTCTCCAAATGTCGGGCTGAGTAAAGCCAACCAGTCCTCAAACCTGAACAGCCATGGCACAATAAATCATGACCTGCTTATTATTTCTGTGATGTAATTTGAGTTGTAGTTTATGCTGTATATATGTGCTTATGGTGTTCATTCCTGTGATAACTCAGGATACAGCGTTCTTCATACCCACTAGGTGTCAGTATCGCTACACAAGCAGTGTATGAGCAGATAACACTGAGCGGCGACGGTGAACGTGAAGTGAAATTAAAAAAATATAACATGAGTTAAAAAGTCTTTTGAGTCAGTGCTATTTTAGCTCTGCATGGCCAGCAGTGCAGGCGACAAGTCGGCGTGCAGTCCTGTTCTGTAAACCATCTGACAGCGAACGCATCACGTTGGGATGCAGGCGCCCAGTTGCTTGGCAGTTGGCCGAGGCGTCTATGGCCTTGTGGGGTAGCAGAGCCTGGTGGCGTCCTTGGTGTTACTGTGGCCGTCGATCAGCACCAGTGGATTCTTCTGGTGGTTCTCGATGATGTGGGAGATGCTGCTTGCACTTTGCAGGTAAGGTGATGTGATGTGATTTAGGTATCCGGAAACGAGACAACGTTTACATTGTACTTCTGTGGTATGTCTTCATTTCTGTAAAGTGTTTATTAGCGGCCGCGTCGACTGCAAGACTTTTCAGCCAGTTAGCGGTTAATGTTAACAGTCGCTATCCTATCGCTATATGTCGAAGCGTGAGCAATCCCAGCTGATGTTAGCCGACCGCAGGGTCAACGTTTGGAGGTAAACAACCATTTATGCTCATCTATGGGCGATTAAGAGCCACCAATTACCAAACACGCACGCCTTTGGACTGTGGGAGGAAGCTGGAGAACCTGGAAGCTGGAGAACCTGAACCTTCTCGCTGTGAGGCGACGGCGCTGAACACTGCGATGTCAGTCTACGTGAGTGAATCAGGTATGTTAACCCTCTGAAGAGCTGCAGAGGAAACATAACGGTTTAATTTTTGTGAGCTGGTCAGACCATGTGAAAGACGGAAGCAGGTACCACTGAGGAGTGACTGGGAACCTTCAGTGACATTTTTTGCACTTTGTGTCATCATTGAATGTGTATCACCTTGCACTGCGACACCAACCACACCCAGGTGATCATAACCCTCTGAGGCCACACATATGAGTATCTCCCAGTGCCCGGACCTTGGCTGCAACATTCACGCAAACTACAATGAGAATCGCAGGCTTACCCTCGTTGCTATGGTTACTATAATACTGTTTGCTGGTTGGTCACGTTTAGGAAACAATGCCAATTTGGGTAAAAATAGGTAATTCCTCAACATTAGATGAGCTTTTCTGTCATGATCAGAATAATAACGACGTAGTTAAAAGGTCATGGATAACAGAAACAATTACATCCACATGCCACACAAGCAGCGAGCCAAACTTTGTTGCCATGGTTACTTTAATAACAGTCAAAGCCTGGTTGGTTTTTTCAGAGAAAAATTGGGATTCCTCAACAGCAGACGATCTTTGTTGTCATGGTTACAATAACAACAGTCTGGTTAACGTTGTGGAACAGTCACGGACAATAGATCAAACGCTGCCATATTCCTGTGTGTTACTGACCCATCCACCCACCTCAACCTCCTCCTGATGCGGACTTTGTCGCTCTATAAACTTCGTCACCGCACTTTTCCCTTCGCTCCTGTCACCGTCACTACGGCCCCTCGAAGTAGCCAAGAAACAAAAGGCGGACAGTCTCTTTGATCATTTGAGCTCTTCTTCATTCTATGTATTTTGTGCAACAACTGCACTCTTACAAACGTCTCACCAGACGCGTAGAGAGAGAGAGAGAGAGAGAGAGAGAGAGAGAGAGAGAGAGAGAGAGACGCACCCATCAAGACGTGACGTCCCCATGTTCACTTATCTGCTTTACTTTCTCTGCTGCGCTCGGATCTAAGTCCAATTCACATCACACAAATCTGCCAGTGTGTTGTGAACTTAATAACTGTGTCTGTACAGTGCAGGGATGTACTGTACAATTTACAGTACATCCCCATCGGAAAATTCCACATTTATATCCGATTTATATCCGCTGGCTTAATGCCAAAGCAGGAAGTAATGTGCCCTATATTTAGCAAAGTGCAACGTCAGGGTGTGACTTTCATTCAGGAGAACAGAGTTCACCTCTTGTCACAGACCTGCAATTAATGGTCGCCCTACTTACTAATTGTACCAACAGTTTAGTCACCAAACCTTACCCATACTTTGACCATAGACTATTTTCTACTACCACAACCTTTTCCCTAACCTTGAGAGAGGACTCTGTTGATGCAGCACTGCACCCTGTAACATTGCTGAATGGACAGTTTTGGGGAAAAAAAAAAAAAAAAGGATCAGAATTGATGCAGCAGAACTAGATATCTTTTTTTATTCTACACATTCTCCTTTTTCTTCAGTGTCAACACCTGAGGCGTTTCTAAATCCTCCCTCTTCTCCGTGCTTGTGCAACATCATCAGTCTCAGACCAAGAACAGGTCTAAAGTCCACATCCAGCTAAGTACAATTTAAATGGTGGACGTGTTCTTTCATCAAGGATGCACTGGGATGTGGAGTCAGATGCCCCAGAATGCATTTTGCAACAGTGGCAAGAGAGTCTGGCTTTTTCATCCAAGGACTGTCATTGCTTGACTTCATTAAGTTCCCTGGTAATAAAATAACCATTACATTCTTAACATGTGTCAGTTTATCCAAATGAGGCCTGTTTGGAAATGAGCTCTGATGCTTTCAGAGATGAGAAGACCGTCCTGCCGGCTCGTCTCAGCAGCTCGCTGTCCTGCTCCTGACCGCTGAGCGTCGTCGTCTGGGAGAACAATCTTATCTCAGCCAGCCCTTTGGCAAGTCAGTGCCGGCTCTGTTCTCGGCAGTGTTTGATATATGATAAAATGTTGGAAGATTCTGACTCCGAGTTGAAATATAATATTTGTTGCTGGTAGTTATTCTGAGAAGTTGAATAGATACGGGATTTGTTGGACAGTTTAACAACAGTGCTGCCTCTGTGGGCTGGGAGGAAATGTGGCCCCGAAAACTGAAAAAGTCAGTTTGTGGAGATTTAAGTGAAGAGTATTTTAACTGTGATCACCAGTGATATCAGGAAGAATGCTGCTGTTCCAGCTGCAAATAGTCCTCTTGTCCTATGAAGTCTGGATTTCTCACTTGAACTTCCTCCTGAGCGTGAACAACTCTAGTGTCGATATTACCCACAATGCTATTTGTGTATCTGGTAGCGTTTTCTGAGACTTGTGGTTGCAATTCCAATTTATTGTGAACATGGACTGTATATGAAAGTGGACGTAGACTCTGGGTCTGTAAAGTGATCCAATCCTGAACAGCCTTAAACCTTCATCCTCTCTAATGACCATCAGGGGGCGACTCCACTGGTTGTTAAAGGAGTCAGATTGGATTGAAGTCTATGGTAAAATGTCCCTACTTCTCCTTTGATTTATTAGCTCAGTAAATGTTTTCCTGATGAGTTTATGGTCTCAGTCTCTAGTTTCAAGTCTTCAATACAACATGATGTTCATTTTTTAAATGATGGTCCATTTAGAGGAAAATGGACCATAAAGCAGGGGATGTATTAGGGTGTGGCTACAGTATGATTGACAGACTGTAGCACCCAATCAGGATAGAGTACAGAGCAGATCAGCTCCACCCCTCACTCCTCCTCAGCTCCACCTTCTCCTCCAAATATGGTTTCTACTGGTTTCAAAAAACCAAGATGACAGAGGGACAAATTATAAACAACAAACCAATGGGTGACGTCATGACTGTGAAAATGAGAATTTGAAGAACATACATGGGAAGTAAATACATGTATAGAATGTAACGTAATGTGGTTGTTTTGCATAATCAACTACTTCTGACCTGGTTGATGACTTTTTAAAAACACCCACCGTCACTGTGAGTTTCCTAATCTAAGTGTGAAAAAGTTTGGGAAGCCGTGTTTCACCGAGTAGAGTCAGTGATAAAAACAAGCTTCTTGCTTCCTGTACCTGTCACGTCACTTGACAACTGAATCACTCACTGATATCAGACTGATAGCTCTGATGATATTTCTGACATTACTCAGCCTGGTAAAGACACCATGAAGTGATGGATGTCTCAACAGTGCTGACTTCTTACATCTGTGTTCGGGGTTTAGACGCAGTTCTCCACCACTCAGCCGCACACTACGCTCCCGCCTAAGCTTTATAAACTGTCGCTACAGGATTTATTAATGACTCATAAGTAATTTACTACTGCTTTTTAGGTCACTTAGAAGTAATTACTTAAAATAATACTTAGGTTGCCAGGTTGTTTTAATATATAAATATGTATGTATGTATGTACAATAGCTCAGTTAGTTAGTGTCCATACTGTTACAGTAGTGATTACCCGGACTCAGTACAATATGTCGTCTGTCAGGCTCATTCAACAGGCTGTTTTCTTTGGACTGTCTCCCTTCAAGCTGAAATTGAATTAGGTTGTCCCTGCTTGTCCGTGGATATATTTCTTCACAAGCTCTGGTTATGTTTACCTGCACGAAACTGCTTAATGATTTGCTTCCATCTGCCAGTCTTCCAATAGAGTTGGCAACCTTTTGCGGAGGGAAAACAAGTCAGCTATAATTGCATGTAATCGGGCGTGCTGGAGGCCGGGGAAACAAGAGCAAGTACGCAACAGCTTAACACGAAAAGAAAAAAAAAAAATATATAACGTAGCCAATGTGGAGCACCTGTGTGTCTTGTTATATAAAGACATCAATCAGTCTTCTGAGACTTTTCGCTTTCAATGTTTCTTGCAACAGTCAATTTACATATGGCAGCATGAAGGGGGAGAGGGAAATAAACGGTCCCAAAATATGTCCTAGTTTTCCTGAATGCATCGCTACAGAATTAAATGGTGGTGAGCTCAAGTAAATAAATGTGTACATACGCAAACAAATGGAACAAAATGAAAGACAGCCTCTTCTTACAGTTCGGTGCCCCATTATCTCTCACTCTTTTTCCATTTTCAGACTGTGTTAAGAACCTCTTAATCACAGCGAGAATAATAAAAAGCAGAACATTTAATAAATCCTGTCCTGTGTACAAAAGCACCAGCTGCCACATTCTATACAATCTATAAAACAATGGGTTATCCGAGTAATTTAGAAATAGTTTATCTGTCTCACAGAAAAATAATTTAAATAATATATGTGAGCGTGTAGGTACTGTTTGATTTGATTTTGAGATAATGGACAAAATGGAAAGAAGCTTCTGTTTGGACTAGACTGTTCAGACCACAGCCTCGTCAAACTTCTATACAGCGGAACAGAATTTAAAGGTCCCATATAGTCTGAAGGTAGATGTCCATGTGGTCTTTGATACTTTCACAGTATTAATATTGAACCTAGACCATCATTTATAATCAAAGGCGTCTGTCCACGGAGAAATACTCACAGCCTGTTTTCAGAAACTGAGGCTTAAAATCAGCCCTCAGGACTTCTGGGACTTTATGATGTCACAACAAAGCAGTCGTCACAGTCAATCACTCACCTCAGTTGTGCCGCCAACATGACCTACCTTGACCCACCATCTAATTCTGCAGGGTTCGGTTTCTCTGAAATCAGCTGTACATCACCCAGAAAACATCAGAAAACTTTGTTACCACAGCTCCGGAGAGAAGCCTAAGAGGAGAGATGTAAAACTGCACTGAGATTTTAGTTCTTAAAACTACGAATACATCTTTGGACATATTATGGACACTTCAAATGAAATACTGGAAAAACCTGTGTAAAATACAGGACCTTTAAAACAAAGGGCCGGTTTTCCTGCAGCTGTAAAGCCAATGTGACTATATAGTAGTATTACTATATAATTACTACATTATTATATGAGTACTGCTACATTACATGAGTACTCAGTAGTTATCACTACATTATCACTACACTATTATATAGTGATGACTTAGTAACTACTATTTCAGTATCATAGGAGTACTTGTTGCTAGTTGTTATTACATTATTGTATGGCTTCTTAGTAGTTATTACTTCATTATTACATTAAACAAATACAAATACATAACTACTTAGTAGTTGTTACTACATTATTAGTAAATGTTACATAATCACTGTACTCAAGGGCAGCTTTGAGCAGTAATTGCACAAGCAGTATCACTAGTTTAACTACACTAAGACCGATACAACATTATTACTACATCATTACATGAGTACTTATACTTATGAATGTACTCATAAGTATGCGATGCTCCAACATACAGGGACGCACAGAAGCACCCATGTACGACAGTGGCGTCATGAGCCACAGTCGTCGAGCTGATGACCGTGGCAGCTAAGGCTACAGACACCTTTAACACTGAGGACGGACTGGAACAGACATCACCGAGCCCATACCTTAACAAAGAGTGTCACTGGAACAACAGAGAAAAATGACGCGTTCAGGTGCAAACCGTGAAGAAGCCACTTCCAACTTCCGAGACGCCAACACCAATTTAAACACGTTTAGGTAATTCCTGAATGAGCTAACAACCCCGTCACATATAATTCTTGACGATGCATTTTCTTATTTTGTGGAGCACATGTTTTGTTGTTGGGGCCAGTAACAACCACTGGATACTGTTTAACAAGAAGTCAAAGGAACATTCTCTTTACTTGTGTCTCTGTTTGACTGACACTCAGATTAATTGAGGATTGATTAGCCATGAATATTCAATTTAATTAAAAAAAAAAACGAAGAAACAAAAAAAAAAATCCCAATAAATGCCATGTAGGTACAGCGACATGCTGTATGGGGGTAGCCTCGGTGTAGTTGTGCTTCATTTTACGCCGACTTTAGCCCGCTGCTCTTTGCATCACTGGTCGCTCAAAAAACTAAATTTGTCAAAGAAAAAGACTCACATATAAACACCTGCTTCAAAGTCTTTAAAATCACCTCTCTGGCAGTTCCTGCTCTCCGGGATCACATTTTGCCAAACACACACACACACACACACACACACACACACACACACACACTCACAAGGTGAAAACAATACTAGCCCCGCTGTCACAGCCGGTAAATAAAACACACTGATGGTGCAGGTTGCAGAGGCAGAAACAATCGCCGTGATTTCAGAGGATTATGTTAATTTGTTTTTCCTTCTGCTCAGAACCAACTCAGTGGCACAGGTGAGCACACACCTCTCCCCAGTCCTGCTTACTTTACGCACTGCTGACACAGTATGGACACCCTCATTAATTATTTCAATCCCTTGATAAGACAGAGATTTAATGTTAACTGAACTTTTGCAAAAAATATTAAATACCCTATCCTGTGCTTGCTCATACACGTGCTTATGTTTATTGTATTAGTAGGGTAGAAGAAATATAACTAGCCCTGCTACTGCACTAAAATACATCAGCTGCTAGTTAATTATACCACCGGCAGAATTATTATTATCACTATTATTAGTGTTGTTCAGGTCATTCATGAAGATGAACCTGTCAGTCCTCGGCCTCTCTCCCTTTACTGCAGCTTCTGGGATGAGCTTGTGTGACCGGTTATTACTGAAGCTCGACTCCACCTGCTGATCCTGTTCCTCCTGCTAATGGTGTGTTCACCTCCTCCAACAGGATGCGTCCTGCCGTGCCTTGTTTGCGTGGTTCGCTGAAATTACAAAAAAGGGAAAAAAAAGAAAGAAAAAAAAAACAAAAACATCTGGTCACACCCATTTATTGTCACTTACTGAGATGGTGCTCACGTTTGCAGAGCTGGCGGTCATGCCCGTGGCTCTGTGAGGCTGCACGCAGACATGCGAGGTGCTTTGAGCCACCGCTACAGAGTTTTTGGCTGCTCGCAGTGACAATAAGTGGGTTTCCATCCACCTGCTTTTGTGCCCATTTTCAATTCGCCTAAAAAACTAAAACTGCTGAAACAAAAGTTGAAGTACGAGACAGAATGAAATGTTGACGACGATACAGTGTTTGGTCCAGGAGTGAGTATTTGGTCCGGGATGGGTGAAGAAATCAGCAACAGTGTAACAGACAGCCGGCTCTGTTGATGTCAGCTGACTATTATTAGCTGCTCTCGTTCGCGTAATCTTAAAAACAGACAGAAGGACTGCAAATAATCCACCAAAAGATAGTGTGATTGATTGACAGTTGGCTCCTCGGAGTCTTTGACAGCCAAAAAAAATGGCAGCATAAAGCTTCACTGCCCGCTGTAATACACTGCCGGTCTCTCCACATGCCAGCTGTGCCCGTGCCGTCTCTTCCTCTGCTCTCCTTCACTGCCGTGTCTGTCCAAGCAAACTAAATAAGTATGACTTAAAAAGCTACGAGGCTGACGGGGCCTTGAAAAGGCGGCTGTCTGCCCCCGTGACTCGTAGCTGCCTTTGATCCCTTGCCGTCAAGACCGACAGAGCTCAACTCGTCAGGAAAAACCTACCTCAATGAACTTTTCACAATTGTTTTTTTTTTTTCTTGAACACACACCCCTCCTCGTTCTCCAGCTCTCCTCTCCGTTGCAAATTTTGCAACATTCCTCTCTTTCCTTCCCCAGATTCTCTCTTTTTTTTTTTTTCCCCCCCTCATCTTTGCTCCCTGTTGGTTTCTCTTGTCTGCACCTCTTGATTTGGCTTAATGACGACATCTGACACAGTAAAGTAATCAACTGAAATGATTCCCCCTGCGGCTCGTGACAGACGCACAGAGGAAACTGGTATCAGCAGATGACGATTGGCAGCTTTACCATTTGCATATTTTCTGTAACTCTCTGTGCCAGACTTTACAACTGGGGAATATGTGCACCCAGCGGGGGGGGGGGGGGGACCATGTTCTTAATATTTTGTCATCTAACTGTTGGAGTCTCTCCTGCAAAAAGTGTGTTTATCTCAATGCTGCTTTAACATAAGCTGGCATCTCTTATGTAACTGACTGAAAGGGTGAACCACACTGTACCGAGAGTGATACTGAGGAAACACGTGATCAAATCCATTAAGAATCGCACTGTATGACACCTGGGAATTTTCTCTGCTTGTTGACATCAGCATAGACTTTCTCTCTGTATGACTTATTTATTTGACATGGTGGTAGAATACTATTGGAATGGAAAAATATGCTTCTTTACGTGAGCTAACCACTCCTCGACTGGGGGGGAGTTAATGCGGGTATGGCTAATGCTGCTATTTATATCAGATGTGCCTTCTTCGCAACACAAGCTGCCCTCAGCGAGCAACCACCCCGCCCAACAGTCCACCGAGCCTCCACCGACTCCAGAGTTGCTGTTCGGCAGCCGACCCTGACCTCCGACCTCTTACCCCCCCCCCGTGGAGTGAAAAACATCTGCTGCGCCGGAGCAGTTATTGACAAGTAAAGCTGTTTCCGCAGTGCAGCGTTGATATCACTGTTTCTGAAAGTGCATTTCACATTGCGTTGCTCTTTCTCTCCTTTTGCATCCTTTCCTGCTTGTTTCTTTCTGAATAAAAATAATGATTACAATCGTTTCAATCGCGGGGGCTCGAGCTGTGTTGACACTTGTTCCACGGATTCAGTCGCTGGTCTTGGATGGATGGATGCTCTTTCTGCCCAGTCACGTCATTTAAATAGACGTGAAGAATGAAGAACTGAAGGAGGACATTCTTTCAGCCCTTTTGAGAGAAGGAGAAATTCATGTCATCAGCGTTTATTTGTACAAGCAAGATCGGGCTGTTTCTGAAAAAGGTCTCCTCATGTGCAATATGTACAGTCACTGTCTCTCTACAGCATTTTGTCCGTGTCTGTATTCTGTGGAATTTACGCTGAGTGAAAATTCACACAATGGGAAGAAAATAAGTGTCTGTGGTCTGTGCATTACCTTTAGATAAAGTCAGTTGATTCACTGCATTCCATTATATAGATGACTGTAGTCCACACGTCACGTCTTAACAAGTGTTCGAAATCTCAATTTACCTCATGGATTTCTTTTTTTTTTCTCGTTTTTATATCCATACGCTCTTTGCTCACCGTCAAGGTGGTTAGCCCTTGCGCTAACCTTGTGGTCGCACCAAATGCACAGCCTAAATCGTCTACTTTTCTTAGAACGTGTACCGTCAAGTGCCAGGTGAAACCAGACACGGTGTATAATCCCCACAGGATCTGCTGAATGAGCAGCGTTAGTGGGTGGTGCATTGACAGCTGATTTTCCAACACTGTGTTGACTTCTCTAGTTCCTTTAATCAAGCGGGTGATGTGGTCACTGTCTAAAATTGGTGATCTGAATCTCTGATCTGATCTCTCTGTATTATAACTCAGAGGCAGATGTGTGTGGTAATTGCAGTTGAAAGGAGCTACAGTAAGTTTGCATTGTTTGCGTTAGCAGTTGTTGTTCGTCTTCATGCCGTTACTTGCCGTTGTCAACCCTTCGCCGTGTCTTTTCCTCTACTCAAGTTAGCGTGCTAACCTGCTAGCATGGCCCCTGTCGTCACTTTCCAATAGCGACTCAGTCCGATCTGTGTTCGGGCATTAGATAGAGCAGTGGTCTGAGCTAAGTCCGTATATTCCTAATAGCTCCCTATGCTATCTTACTGTGTTAGCATGCAAACATCCTCTAGTTAGCACTAAACACATAGCATAACCGACACGGATGAGAATGCCATTGGTTTTGTAGATATTTGGTCATACATAGTTCATACTTTGACCTGAGAGGTCATCAAAGTTATTAAACTAATCGAAATCCCAAATGGTCACCTGTTAGTAGTACCAGAGGTAAAGACAGAGGCTCACTAGTGTTAACACAATTTATCTTACCGAAAAATGTCAACGTCTGCACAAAGTTGACTGGGCGACAAAGGCAGACTGACTAAATGACACCGACACTAGCCGCAGTGCTCGCGTGGCGACGATGGGTTGCTTGGACTGACATACATAAAGCTCTTAGTAGTTGCGTGTACCTGTTATTATCGAAACGAACACAAACAAATCCCCAGCCAATCCTCCTTTTGACTCAGAGTGACAGGATCACAATAATGTCGCAACAAAGCGGTGGAACTCTTTTCCAAAGGCAATAGCTGTGAGGTCTGATGGCGCATTAATGTCGTCCCGGTGACAGTCTGCACTTTTGCACTCTTTTTCTTTTTTTAATTAATCGGTCGGTCTCCTCCTTGCCCCTTTCACAATTCTATTCCCAAATTCTCTTTGAAATAAAAATGAGAGCAGCTTTATTTTTGTCGTCAGCCATCAAGCAGGTTATCCAGGTTGTCAAGGGGTGTGATTGATGCCACTTTCTGGTGACAGTGCAGCCAAAATGCATCAAAGGCTTTTAGCTCATTTTTTAGGACTGCAATTTTGGATCAAATTCAGCACTCTAAAATTCGTGCTTGCCTGCCTCCCATGCATACATTAACCTACAATGTAACTCTTTGATACGCACGCATCCGTGTGTGCAGTTGTATGTGTGCATATTTAGGGATGGGTTCCTCAGTGACGGCGTGTGTGGAATTTGAAAAACACATGCAGAACAGTAGGCGTCATGTCCCGTTTCCAGTAAAAAGCCGAATTTATCCCAGGAGTAGGCTGCAACGTACTTTACAGCACCTCCATCTTTGCCATGGGGGAGTAATGCTGCTGATTTAGCTCCTTTCACATTACACCATACATGACCAAGCAGACCTAATTTATCTCCTCTCCAACCACCACCCTCTTTCTATTTCTCCCTTCCTGTCTTGCTACACCAAGCTATCTCTCTTCATCTGTCTCTGTGCTCCAACACCCCCACTGTACATTAAACGCTACACTGACGAAGAGGTGATCCAAATGTTTGGCCGTTTTTCTCCTGGCTGCAAATGTCACGTTTACATGTCTTTCCTAACTGCCCTTCAACTGCTACAGTCACATGTTTCCCAACCCTTAGCGAGAATAGCAGCAGTGGAAGTTGTTTTATTGGCTGTGTCGTTGTGGGAAGCTCAGTAGTAAATTTGCCTGAGAAACTCTACTTCAGTTGTTGCCTTACACTCCCTCCGCTGCTCCCTCCGTCTCTCCATCTCTGAGTGCTCCACGAGGCAACTAATTAGGCCCAAGTAACAGACTGCACGCTGACCTCTGCCTCCTCCCCTTTTTTCCATCCCTCTCTTTCACTCACTTCACTTTAGTCTTCATGTCTCACACTGGTACGCCATATGCGGGACATTATGCTGTCTTGGTGCCATCTGTCTCGTTCTCTCTGTGTGTGAAAACATTTCTTTTTTTTCTTTTTTTTTTTTTTTTTGTGGACACAATAATTCTAGAAAAGTACAGATGCAGAAACTTCTCACTTGTACAACAGGGCTCCGTGATTAGGTCGAACCGTGGGCCAGGCTTTTAGCCAGCACACTAACAGCGTGGCTTTAGTGATAGCAGTGTTGCTCTGTTGATCCACCACTTAGTTTTAAACTGAAATATCTTAGCAGCAATTGGACTGACTGACTGACTGACTGAGTGATGATATTTCCACCACTAGTCAGCCTAGTGCCTCATCACTGAGTTGGAGTTTCTGGTATGAACAGGTTCTGTTTATAGTCTGCAGTGTGACAGTCTTTAATCCAAACTGCATATTGCATGTTGGATTCGTTTAGACAAAGAAAAAGTCTTCTGGAAAGAAGTGAGAAAAAAAAAACAAAAAGCAACATCGGCTCGACATCTGGTCATATTAAGCCCTGGAAGGGGGAATCAAGATACAGATGGAGCAAATGGAATTTTCCAGAAGGTTCCAAAGACCAAAGTCCAGAAGTTGGATAACACGTCCAAAACATGGAGGAATGTGGCCAGAGATAGCTTTCATTGATGATATGCAGGGTCCAGATCTCTTTTCATTTCAGCCATGTGGCTGGAAATGTGAGGAGCTTGGGTTCAAGTCTGAAACACAGGAATAATTATGTAGTTAAGCCACAATCCAAGCGGTGGACAGGAATGTCTCTGCAACACAGACAGCCACTTGGATACCCAATCTGTTGAATTTGAGCCAGGACCCACAACCAACTGCTAGAACTCGAACGTTTTACACCTCTGCATTCTCCTGCATCCTCCTCTCCACATCCCCACATCATTCATCTCATCACTCCTTCAGCTCTGTCCTCAGAGCGGTCACTGTAATTTACAGTCCAACGACCTTACCTGACCGTCCCGCCACTCTCCTGTCCACACCTTGGACACTAGCTCTAATTTTTTTGGATCCATGCTGTCTCATAGAGCACTGTATGTTTTGTCACGTGTATGGGGGGAAAAAAAAACAAAAACATTACTGATTCTACTCTGTAAGGTAAATTTAATATCTGATTTTAAAAGAACCAGAAAGAAAAAAAAAAACATTTTAGGATAAATATAACACTCCTTATAAATCTCCTTATAATTATAATCTTGTTAAAAGGGGAATCTTAATAACTCAAAATATAAGTGAGTAAATTATAATCTCATTAATAGGGGAATCTTAATAACTCAAAATTTAAGTGAGTATTAACCTTGTTTTTAATGGGTCACATTTTACCAGAGGGGTAACAGCATGATTAAATCTTAGATAAGAATATCTTTAAAATAGAAAAAAAAAACAAAAATAAAAATCCACATCTTGTTTTCAGGTGAAAATATAAGAATGTAACAAAGTGCTGTAATTTAATGGCCCATTAATGTAATCATTCAATATGTACGTGTCCAGTCTTCAGGGAACTGAAGGGCTTTAACAGAGTTAATAAAACCATTATAGAGTGTCTCTGTAGTGCATTGTAGTGGAATAAATACTTGTAAAACGAAACAATAAAATGCGCTTTGACATTTAACAGTGTCTGTTTGCAATGTGCTTTAATTAAGAAATGGAGATGAAAGAAAGGTGTCTTTATTATTGCATTTGTCACTTTAAAACCCCGTATCCCTGCATCAAAGGGCTGACATCCTGAGCAAAGCCACTCTAAAACAGTGCCGTGGAGGGAGGATACGTGGCCTGACTGTACTCGCCGACAAAAGAACCAAAACAAAGAAGGCCAACACCAACCTTGTCACCTTGTCACTTTTTTTTTTTTTTTTTTTTTTTTTTGTCAGTAACCCCAGTGACATAGCTCTGTCAGGCCTGTCAGTCTGTCAGTCCTACACTTTGGTCAAAACTGAAATATCGCAACGAGCTTTGGATGGATTGTCATTCATGGTCCTCTGAGGATGAACACTAGTGACGTTGCCGATCCCCCGACATTCCCTCATGTGTCATCATGAAGTTCGCATTTGTGGTTTGTGTGAAATGTGCCGACCACGGAACAGAATGACATTCAGAGCGTGTTTCCTGGTCCCCAGAAGATTAGTGCTATCACCCCTAACTTTTTATGTAGGGACTATGAACAAGTCAAAACTAAAAATTTTAAATTTTGATCTAATACCAACAAAATGAATGACATTCCCATCAGCCTCAGGTGTATTTTGTGTTAATTGCTAATTAACAAATGTATATGGTAAACTCAATATGGTTGGCATTACCATAAACTACCTGCTGCTAAACTTCAGCATATTAGCATTGTCACTGTGCAGTTGTTAGCATACTGAAATTAGCACGTAGCCTAAAGCGCCATGGTGCAGTATCGAGGCTGACAACTTTTTAGAAATCTGGGGTTGACGGGATTCCTGCGGGATAAAAGCCAGCTTCACTATTCATCACCTGACTGAGATGATCCAGGAAAATAAGTCTTGCTTGCATGTGAGGCATTCAGGGAACATCAGTTAATTGTAGTGTCTACCAAGAGACGGCATATGAAGCCTTAAGGGCATTTCTTGAAACTGAAATTAGAGAAAATAACAGAAAATAACACGTCTGTCTCGACTCAAAACTGTCCATGCATGCGCAGTCCCACCCACCACCCCCTTTTTTTTTTCAGACTTTTTCCAAATCAGTGAATGTGCTCTCATGTTCAGTAAGAGCAGCATCACTTGAACAGTCAACCAAGCAGCAGCCAGATGGAAACATGAAACATCAGAGATGGTGTGTGTTACCTCAACCTTCACCAGGAAAAACTGCTGAAGTGAAACTTTTCTCACGGTGCTTCAGTTGAATTTTAGAACTTTTGGCATTCACCTTGGTAATTTACAAAAGTACAGTTGGCCCAATATATCATGACTGGACTCTGGTAGCAAGGGTGTGTTTTTCTTCAGGCAGTATGTACCGTTACGGACCAGATGAATACCAAACTCAATATTATAAATATTGCTGAAAAGATTTGGTCAGTCATTTTAAGTGGAGAGAAAATAATGACTAGATTAAATGTATAATGAAGAGAAAAATGTGGGTGGATGTGAGTTCACTCCAAGCGAAACAAATTAAAATGATGGCCCTTATACGGACGTTTTTCAAGCTGAAAAACATTTGACCTATCCCGGACCTGAACCATGCCACTTAATGAATATCCAGGAAAAACAAGTCCATCTTGAGAAAAATAGCAGACATAAGTGCAGTTCCATGTAAGTTTTGATTTTTCAGTCAGGTCTGTGGCACGCCGCTGTCCTTGAGCTCACTTTGTATGTCTTGGAACAAATTGGACCAATATCTGACACAAGGAACCCATTTACAGTGTTTAATCCCGGTGCTGAAATCTGGTTGTCACATGGCAGCTGGTGGTGTATACACTGTGTGGCTGACCACACGGTATACATGAAAAACGATGAGCAGATGGAGGGGAATTTTAAGTCACAAATTCAGTCTTCCTGAGGAAGGAAGTCCAACAACACAAAGCAGGTGCGCCCCCCCCCCACGTATCTACGGGTGCCTGCGGGTGCTAATGGAAGCACTTTAAGGTATCTCCCCTACTCAAATACACACCTGCAGTTCTTTTTCAAACATGTCTGTGGAGAATGGGTGTCAACAGGGGTAAATGTGTTGGGTTCATTAGGTTTAGCTTGTTGAGCTGGGCTGTATGGCTGATTCATTTATTTATACAAAGGAAAGAGCGAAACACAGGCGGATGGGCATATACACATCAGCCACTTCAGGAGGATGTTTGGGGGGGGGGGTGGGTTCTGTAATGCTGGTCTTGCAGTCCCCTCTCCGTCTCAAGCAAATAATAAATATCTCAGAGGTTCAACAGTTCAGTCTTCACTTTGCCACATGTATCTTAAGAGGAAGTCTGTCTCCACGGGCCGTCTGTCAGCAGCTAGTTATGACCCATAGTTAGGTTTTGTTGCTCAGCGACATCAGCTAGTTGTAGTTATGACAGGAGCAAAGTGCGGTGACGTAGTTTACAGACTGACAGAGTCCATGTCAGGAGGAGTTTGGGGTTGGACGGATTGTGGCTCAGGAGTGCGTTGTCCATTTACCATGTGTGTTTATGCTTTTGCTGCTGTTAATGACCATTAACATTTTTATTACTGTAACCGTGACAACAAAAATACTCTAAACGAAATAACAATCTTTTCCTAACAAAGACACAGATTAGCCATAACATTACATGTCCACCAGCCTGATTAAAAGCTGGCTCCTTATTGGTCGATTTTTTAATTTATTTTTTTTAACAAACTTTGCAAGATAAAGTTGATGAATTGCCTTAATGCTTTATAAACCATCACTTAGAAACTAGATAAGTGAAATTCAGGACTAACAAATGAGTAAAACAACCAACACACAACGGACCACTTGACAGAACTTCAGCCTGTTCTGATTGGCTGAAGGAAATACCTGTGTTTCATTTAAAAGAGCTGCACCCACACAGTGTTCTGGATAATGATAAGTGTCCCTGATAGGAGCAGAAGAGGGAATTCTCCGCTGCCGCAGACAGAATGCTATTACCAGCTGAGTGGAGCCAATAGTTTTCATTCCAGTACACACACATCAACTTCTGTTTTACAAAAAGGCAGTTAAGATGCCAGTTTCCTTCTTCAGAAGGCTTTGTTGGATGGTCGCCTATACTCCTGCAGCTTTCAATGTCTATCTAGAAAGAAGCCAGGTTTCTTCTTCTCTGGCTCCTTTTTTTCACTATGGACATGACTGTTAGTGTCATTTTTCACGCGATCAACTCAGCACAACACTGTGGATGTCTTCCAGGAAAGAAAATGCGGCATTATCCCCATATTTCAGTTACATTATGCCTCCTCCCTTTTTATGAAGGCTGCCTTTTCACACCAACTTTGACTATGCAACCATAACTATAAACACTTTTGACTCCTGGCCATCTTTTTTCTGTTAGAGCAGCGTTCCCCAACCTTTAGGGAGGTGGCAGAGATAGCTAACAAATGTATGATGTGGTCTGGCTGCAGCATAAAGTTCCTATCACTGGTGTATTGTTATTATTAATAGTGATAGGCCTTAATATGGGGAATTATTATTATTATTATTTAATTCATTATTATTTCTCATTATTTCACATTAATTGGAGAAAAAAAAGCGCTTTAAACGTTTTAAATATTATTTGTCTATCCCTCCTATTGTGTTAGGGTCATTTTTGACCCACTGTCAAATTCAGATGGGTTAAACATGTCTTTATTTTTCATTCTGATCAAAACAGAACTGACTCATGACTTCCTCAACAATGACCTATTAAATATAATAAACACATTTTGATCATTAGAAAAATAAAATGCCTATCAGAAACATTACTTATGTGGTGTTACTATGTGGTCAAATTGAAGTAGTATTCATGAGCTGTGAGGCCTTAAACAGGTCTCATTCAGTATCTCTATCTGTAAGCTCACGATTATATATTTGATCATGATCAGAAGGGAGTGAAGGATGAAATAAGATAAAGGACAATGTTGCATGTGATCTAACTACAATGACAAATGCTCTGATGGGGACACGGACCCTAATGATGAGAAAGGGAACATGG
This sequence comes from Rachycentron canadum, assembly GCA_038496675.1. Classification (NCBI taxonomy): domain Eukaryota; kingdom Metazoa; phylum Chordata; class Actinopteri; order Carangiformes; family Rachycentridae; genus Rachycentron; species Rachycentron canadum. The sequence goes on from CM076658.1 coordinate 22,968,808, forward strand.
TCTTCTATCCCCTATGAAAGGTGTAATAAGGAATGATCACTAAATATGAAATATTATCAGAATGACACACTTGAAGCCACAAGGCATGTTTGGGACAAGTGGGTGGAACTATTGTCACTGGTCTACAATCTCCGTTCTCAGGTCACAGTAGACGAACGATTGGTCCCAGAGGTCAGAGGTCACTGTTCATTTAGACAATAGATTTCCTTTAAACTTGGAAAACATGCCATCAAAATCTGGGCAGCTTGCGATGAGGGAGGAACTATAGCAGCAAATATGTTCAGGTTTGCTTTTATAGGAAAATATATGTGGTCATTTTTTTTTTTTTTTAATTCATAACACATCAGATGTAACATTAAGTCATTTTAACATATGAGAAAATACAAACAAGTTTTTCTGGGAAATATTTTCAAGTTATAATAGTGATAATGTGGTTTAGTTCTGTTCATCATAAGCAATAAAAATAGGTCAGTTGTGCCAATTTTAAACTAAAAACCATTTACACACTGTGAGTTAAATAAGGTCTAATGTATGAAAAATATTAAAGTAGATATTGGGTAATAATAAGTTGAATGATACGTTACTTAGACAGATAAAAGATTTTAGTGGATGAAACATAGATGTTTTGCAAATGATTTGTCATTATACCTATTCAAGCCTTTGTGGACCACCAGGACACTGTGGTTGAGCAAAACCTGACCTCTAGCGAGTGCCGATGGTCAGTAAATTACTTTCTTTAGATATTTCTAATTCAAGCAGAAGACTGTAACGCACTTTAAAATTAGCTTAATTGTCAGTTATGTTTCATATTGTTGTTGTTTCATGGTTTACAGACATAAGTGAAGGGTTCGATACATACAAAAGCGAGAATCAAACATTAATTCTCCCTCAAATCGAAATAATATGAATCAAATTACATCAATTTTAATTGTTATATACCAAAAAACAAAAATCCCAACATGATGTGTCCCAAAACATAGTTGGGACACATCAGTCTGAGGAGGGAATGTGATGAAATTACAGCTTCTCTGGAGCATTGTTCCTGTTGCGCAGAAGGAAACAGCAGATATCATGATACATTAGTTTTGCCACAAAAATTCCCATTTGAAGGTTTTGTAGTAATTAAATCCTCAGTGTACCCCACTGTGTTATGTTACGGCCATCAGTTTGAATTATTTCAACGGACCTTTGCTACACATGACCCTCAGGTGTTGTTGCTATGGGGTAGAGGCAGGACAGACACACATATGGGAGCTGCTGTAATTGCAGAACCCCTTTGTCTTCGCAATAGGTCGTAAAACAGGCACAATAGTAATTGGTGAATTCATAAAATATTAACCCAGGATCTAAAAGTGAAAAGTAGAATTTTTAGCAGCCGCCGCCCCAACAAAGAAGATTTCCCAACTGCGGGTCCACTAACACTGCACATAAGGCTGATAACGAACGGAGGCTTTTCTTTCCTCAACATTAAACAAAATTCTAAATTAAACCTTCCGCTTGGCGTCTCAATTTGCATCTCAACGCGCCCCTCTCGCTCTTCCAGTGAGCTACGTGAGAACAGAACATTTCTTACGGCTTCAGTCGTTGGCTCATATTTTACATCAGCACCGCTGCAGAATCGGCAATGGAAGTTGCTTGCTCGCAAATCTCAATGAGGTTGGAAATGGCTCAGTGGAGCATCAGTGCAACCCCTTAATCCTGTCACACATCCCTCCTCCACCGGCCTTCATGCAGCAGAAATTAGACTTGGTTGTGCTCCCTCTCAGGGAAGGGTTAAGAGGGGCATTTAAGGACCATCAGCGCTGCTTGACTGGGGCCTATGAAATAAACATTGTTGGAAATTGAGAGCTGGCAAATGTTTATTCATTCACAAAAGCTGAGAAAAGAGCAGATCTATCAATATTCAATACACAAATGCTTCATTCTGACCACTTCATGTTCTCACTTGCTCATAGTTGATTTATTATTATTATTATTTTTTATTTTTTATAGTGAATGACTTTTCATATCTATTCTGAGATGGAAACAAAAACCCATGGTCTGACAGCACTGTCAAAACAACACGCCCGTGCAGAGTAACAGCAGTAGCATCGAATGTCACATCCACTTCTGTTTTTAGCACATTTTTTTGGGTACGGCACGCACCTTTGACTTTTGACTGAATTGGGGTGTCTCTGTAAATAACAGTAAGACTGAGATGTTGTGTCATGTCTTCGGTACGTCTCTCATCCTCATGCCGGCTCAGCTAAGCTGCTGTGGTGTCAGAATTATGACAGCATGACTCAGATCAGTGATGTTAGCGTTAGTGTCAAGTGAGTTGCGTTCCCCGCAATCTCAATTTGTACCTTATTTCCATATAACACAGACTGAAACATGTTGCTATGGGTTTCTAGAGGCTGAGGTGTTCGTAACACTCTACAACCCAAATGTTGACCACTGAAGTGTATAGAGTTCAGGATATCACATTGTCTACAGAGCCTTATTGCTCTGTGATGGTTTGAGCTGAGTTTGAGCTTGAGTTTTATTCCCATGAACTACAGAATCATAAATCATCATTAGGTAAGATTTTGGAGCAGTCTGACCCGTTTGACTTATAGCCATCTTTACTAGCGATGTCACGTCTCTACATGGGACACTCCTATTGGCTCCAGTGGGTGATGTCAGCTGCTTGTGTGATTATATTCTGAGCAACATATATATTTAGTTCAGGTCGTGACGATTCTGAATATGTGGAAGCAATTGGTGAGAAGTTATACCAACTTTATAAGGGAAAATACAAATGTATGAACAAATGGGTGGGTGAATAACTATTATACAGTAAATAAACAGTGAGGGTCCGCTTGCAGTGCATCCACAGACCACCCAGGGGGTCACGGACCAGCGGTTAAAATATAAATATATAAATTTACCCTGCAAATGAACACGTCCTGCAGATTTACCATTTTGACAAGTGGGAATTGTTCTACCTGGTTGACCGTGTAACGTGATTTAGTAAGGCAAGTTTATATGCATAGCAATGTTGAACGGCAATGGCAACTCAAAGAGCTTTACATGTTGCTTAGAGAGGCAGCGAGAACATTTAAACAATCACGCTGACATACTGTACGGACACACAATGAGGCACACAGACCCACGAGGCTGATGGATGTTTTACGTGGGGGCCTGTACCACCTGGGCTATGTTTTTTGGCATGGCCTGTCTGTCTGCCATTATAACAGCAGTGGTTTGCAGGGCCACAGAGACCAAGCATCCATCAAGCCATTATATCGATGCTGCGCTTGACAGAAGCACAGAGAGCAACCATCAGACCTCGTCTGGAACTAAATGACAAATAACCCCCCTTTCCTGTCCGAGTCTCACTCTATTTTACTCTGTGTCCTCTCTCTCTTTCCCTTTGCCTTTCTTGATCTTTTTGTCTTTTTTTTTTTTTTTCTCCCTTTCAACAAGCGCTCTTTTCTCTGTCCTTTCTCCCCCGTGGTCTCTCATCTCTCTTTTTTTTTTTTTTAACTCCTTTTCCTCCGCACTGTCTGTCTTTCTGTCTTTCACTGCACTTTCATCTCTCTGCCCCTCTTCACTTTCACCTCACTTTCATATTCCACGTCTCCCTGGATATCGCTCTCTCTTTCTGCTTATCACATCCTGTCATTTGAGCGGACCTGACAGCTCAGTAGAAGCAGGGAATGGACGACGACTTACTTTCCCCTCTGTAACACACCCAGGGTGGGGCAGGTTAAAGCCAGGCCTTGAGTGGGAATTAGTGTCATCGTGACAATACAGAGCGGGCGCTTAACGGCAGCATTTGGAAAGCTGACAGGATTCACAGCTTTAGTTCAGCAGGGGCAGAGCACGGAGAGGACATGGAGAACCTTGAATTGAGGGCAGGGAGGGGGGCGGATGACGACGTTCCCCGAGTACCTTCCAAAAACAATATCTGCTTTATCAACACGGACGCTGACAAAACAACACAATGTGGCCTTTTTTTTTTTTTTTGGTTGGAACCAAATGCACTGTGATTCTGTCATTCTCTCGATTTTAATTGTGAACAGTGTGAAACGTTGGTATCAAGAACTGTAATAATCCAATAAAAGAGGTCAGCATGCTCTGTAAAACCTGTGGGGGCTTTGCAGTTGAATCATAAATCATTTTGCAACCACCTCTGGTAGCGTGATGACAGTCCACTGGAGACCGGGCTGTGTGGAAATTACAGCTCCATGCTGCATAAGAAAAGAGGAGAAGGAGACAGAACATACCGGAAAGAGGATTGTCCTCAAGTTGCTCGTAAGGTTGTGAGAAAACAGCTTGATACAGTGCATTTTCAAAATGTTAGTTTGTTACCAAGAAGATTTATCTCTTCCTCTTTTAATCACCATGTGGACACACTATAGTAAAGCTTTGTTAGCTACCCAACTACCTGTCCAGCTAATTTATTGAAACGTGTGATTCATGCTGCATCCACACTAAAACATTCCGCTTTTCTCCTGCTGTCCACAACCATCCAGAGACGTTTGGAAGCAACACTGACGCCGTTTCAGTTTGAAAACTCGGGAGACCTTTGGAACCGATGATGAAGACACCCACAGACTCCTCCTGGGTCCTACCAGCCTCAATTAACAGTGGTGTATACAACATGGATAAACGATTACACTGCTTTGTTGCCTTTTCCACCAGCTGTTGAATGTCGAATTTTGCATTTTAATGCTACCGCTTGCTTTGCTGTTCCTTGTTCATAGCGTTTTCTACAATTAACCCTTTGCCCATGCACTGTCCAGTGTGAACGGTCATGTGATATAGGTTTTCAGGTGTGTTGGTATGGACGGTGGACTGGACGATGTGATCTGAACATAGTCTAAATCAAGTGTATGCTCTGTTTCCACTGTTAATCAGTCATCATCAACTGGAGAAGGAATCAGTGCCGTGGCTTTAAACTGGTTCAGGTCTTCTTTCTAATGGGTGTTTCTCTGTGTCATTGGCTGGTCCAGTCTCATCCTCTGCTAAGTTACCCTACGGTGTCCCCCAAGGCTCAACCCTGGGTCCAGTATTATTTTCCATTTACATGGAAATCTGAGCTCATTGCACCTGGTCCAGCTGCAAAAAGAATCAAAATCATAGAAAACTTTAATTAACAAATTACATCAAGCACTCAACTAAAAAAGACACAAAGACCTTAGGTAAGAGAAAATTTATAGAGTCATGTTTTTAACACTTGAGAAATATAGTTTTTTATCTGAACCACAGTTTTGGAGAAATGTATACATGCTTTTATTTCCTCCCACCTTGACTCCTGCAACTCACTATATACCTGTCTCAGTCAAAAATCAATTCACCACCTACAGCTAGTTCAGATCATGCAGCTCGGCTCCTGATTGAGTCCAAAAAGTGTTTTCTTAGCATCTAGACACTGGCTGTTTGATTGTAAAATTACTGTTAAGGTCAGATTTGGGCTGGCACCTTTGAATATTTCTGAGCTTTTATCCCCCAGTGAGCCAGGATGCAGTCTGAGATCCTCTGACCAGACCAAAGACTAGGCTGAAAACCAAAGAAGACAGAGCCTTTGGCTCAACATACCAGAGGAGATGACTTTTGATGTCTTTTTAATTTCACTTACATTTCATTTTGGTTTGTTTGGATGTTTTACATTTGCCTCATGTGGAGCATTATGAAGTCACAAAGTGCTTCATACTGTGTTGAAAAGTGCCATACAAATAAATAATCATCCTCTTATTATTATTATTATTAAGATGATAATTTTAGGATTTAGTATATTACCTGTGCCTTTAGGTTCGTCTGGGGAACGAATCAGATTTCAGAAAAATATACATGGTCTATTCATTACCTCAAACATGAATCACATCTTTGTGTAAAAATAAAAATGAACATTGTTAAATGCCAAGGACACACAATGTTCTCAGTAATAGTAGAAGTCCTGAACTGCTTTTATTCATTAGTGCAGATATTAGATGAGTTTGCAACAAGGCAGTAATGGACAGATGATCAAGCGCTTTCATGCTACAATGTTCCAGTTTCCAAACACGCAAAATCAGCTTTCTTTAGAAGCTGAACATCCACACAGTATTTCCTCTGTTACCACGACTTTTATCTTTTCTATTGTAAATGTTGGCAGCAGTAGCGCATTAGTGAGTAAAGTTGTGCAGAGAGAGGCGCTACACACAGTTGAGGGTGACAATGTGTGCCTCCCAAATCTCAACAAGACGGCGTGTGGACCGGAGCATGAAGCAAAGTGAGCGGCTCATCTGACTTGTGTTAAGAGGCAAGTTTGAAATTGAGAAGAGAGAGAGAGAGAGAGAGAGAGAGAGAGAGAGAGAGAGAGAGAGAGGAAAAAAAAAAAACCTTTTTGTAGCATTAGGGCAGTTTCAACCCACAAAATGTTAGGTTGTATTCAGGAGAGGTATGGAGGGAGAGTGCATCACAACTGATCTAAAAATATGTGTATCATTTCTGAGTCATGTCGAAGAAATGATCATAAATCTGGTCTGAAATCACAGGAAAGCATGTTTCTAACTCAATAGGCTGACAATCCTCACATTTTCTAAATTTAACACAAGGACATAGAAAATAAGCTTAAAAAAAATATGTTGCTTTGTTACACTTAAGTTTCTTGTAAAAGTTTCCATCTTTTCATGTGAGTGCAGATTTTGAGCATTTTTTATTAGACACAGTCGCATGAAAAAGGATGTGAACCTTTGGAATGGCCTGGTTTTCTGCATTTACTGGTCATAAAATGTGACCTGATTTGTATCTCAGTAACAGCAGCAGACAAACACACTGTCCCTGAGCTAATATCAGACAGACAGTTATACTCGTTGGTGTCATTATTGAACACAGTCATTAAACATTCACAGTGCTGGTGGAAAAGTAAGTGAACCGTTGGATTTAATGACTTGTGCAACCCATAACCAGCTCTTTCAGTGGCTGCACAATGTTTCATTCTTCTACAGAGCTGCCTCAGTTTGGATATATTCATTGTATTTGGATATCTGCTATATTGGGACGTCTGATGTGAGCGACTGTCTTCAGGTCATTCCATGCACTCCAGGTCTTGGGGTTTCCTCCACTATACTTCACCTTTGGGATGATGTTTTGGTTTGGTTTGTGAGCTGCTGTTTTAAAGCCTCCGGTTTGTTATTTAGCCGTCGGCCTCTTGGTTTTTTGAAACCAGAAGAAGCCATATTTGGAGGAGAAGGTGATTGCTGGTGCAATCAGTCAATCACACGGTAGCCACGCCCCCCAATTCTTCCCCTGCTTTCTGGTCTATTTTCCTCTAAATGGACCATCATTTAAAAAATGAGCATCGTGTTGTATTGAAGACTTGAAACTAGAGACTGAGACCATAAACTCATTAGGAAAACATTTAATGAGCTAATAAATCAAGGGAGAAGTAGGGACATTTTCCCATAGACTTCAATACAATCTGACTTCTTTAACAACCGGTGGAGTCGCCCCCTGATGGTCATTAGAGAGAATGAAGGGTTAAGGCTCTTCAGAC
>CM076658.1:22976407-23020964 GCA_038496675.1 Rachycentron canadum
AGAGAGAAGTAGGGACATTTTCCCATAGACTTCAATACAATCTGACTTCTTTAACAACCGGTGGAGTCGCCCCCTGATGGTCATTAGAGAGAATGAAGGGTTAAGGCTCTTCAGCATCGGCTTCACTTTACAGACCCAGAGTCTACGTTCATTTTCATATGCAATCTATGGTTGAGAAGCAGTGAAACCTTTCACACCATCCGTAGAGCTGCACGTTCAACCTCAGTTAATCAGTCCAAAAACAGTAGTGTAGCGGCGGTCGAGTTGTTCTTTGGCCTCAAGTTTGATACACTGGGGTGAGCAGCAGCTTCCTCTGCCCTTGATGCCACTTTGCACGATGATCTAGTCTCATGAACAGACATGTTAATCAGCTCCAGTGTTTCCTTTTTCAGCCTTTAGCTGTGACTCTCAGGTCGTTTTTTTTTTTTTTTTTTTTTTTTTACCTCACTTATTAATCCTTCATTGTGTTTTTGGAGTCGTCGCAGCTTGACGCCCCCTTCTATTGGGAGTAGCCACAAAACTGAATCGCCCCCCACTCGTAGACTGATGGAGGCCTCACCCCTGTGACCCTTTCAGCTTTATGCTAATCATCTGTTCCTGATCATCAGTCTTCTGAGGTCTCCTTGTGAGGCCTTGTTCACATCAGCCGGTGTTCTTGTGAAAAACCAAACTCAAAATGTTTTTCATGAGTCAAAGTCTCTCTGATCAAACCCCCGGTCTGGTTTCATTGGCTGGGCCCCAGGTTTTATTATTCCTAACTCTTTGGCTTTTGTTGATGCTAGTAGCTGAAGGGTTTGCATATTTTGTTGACTGTAACATTGATGACATACTTAAAACACATTTATACACAAATGTAGATCATTCTATAGGGTTCACTTCCTTTTCATGGTCATTGTACGTACATGAAACCTTTCCTTAAATTAGAATTGAAATGGGGCTTTTATAGTTGGGCTTGTTAATGATTAAATTCTTCTTCTTCTATTATTTTTTAAATTTTTGTGGTAACAAGGAGAGTAATTTCAAATATACACCAGACACCAATTCCAGTAATGTGATACATCAAAGTCTTCTTGCGTTCTCTAGCTAGCAAGCCACATGAAATTAATAGCTAATGAGATACCTCCAAAACTTTGGCTGGGTGTTTTTTTTTTGTTTTTTTTTTACCTCGGTTTTTCTGTTTCTACACCTTAAATGCAGAAGATGTGATGTGTTAGTGTGGAGGCTTTGCTGCTGGGGTAATGGCAGGAAGTAAGTAAGTAACCAGCAGTGACACCTGCTGTTGAGTAACCTGTTAGATGTGTATAAGTGTAGAAGTGTATTATGATACCGATCACGTAGTTTTGCTCATTACATTTGTCAATGCGATTGACTTCTTGACCACGTCTAGTAAGCCTTAAAACTAACAATGAGCTGCTGGGCTAATAGCAATGGGCTGATCTATGGAGGTGTGTTTGACACGTCAGATGAAATATCACAACTCTGTAGCTGTGTTCAGGTCAAAGGTGGTGAAGCCGTGTGCCCCCCAGGTTGAAGCTATGTTGGTTCAACGGTAGAGACGAAGCAGCTGTGGTTCTTTTGCTGTCAGGCCTCTTCCCCCGAGCATTTACCACATTCCCCCTGAACCAGGAAACGCCGCGCGCCCGCGGCGTTGTTTTGTCCTCACATCTCATGTTGCGCATCATTTAACTCATCGTCGTCTCCAGCGTTGCGTGTCGGTCGTCGCTGTTCAATTCTGTTGGCCCTGAAAATCCAGAATTTCGGCTCCTGGCTCCTCCAGGCTGCATCTCGAAGCGTCCTTGGGCAAAACACTGAACCCCCAAATTGCCTCTGATGGCTGTTCCATGAGTGTGAGCATGTATGGTATAAGTGTTTTATGAGTAGCAGTAGAAAGCTCTGTGTGAACGGGTCTCCATTGTAAAACACTTTGAGTTGTCAGTAAGACTAGAAAAGTGCTATTATAAGTGCAGTCCATTTATCTTAGTGCTAAGTTTATATCACTCAGCGTGATGAAATATAAACTGGACAAAGGATATTGGTCCACAGGAAATAAGGGCTCCCCACTCACTGGTTCTCTTTCATAAACCCACTACCCACAACCACTGATGGACAGATCTGTACAACTAAACTTGACCAGTGTCCAGTGCTCACTCTTAGGCCGTGATATGTTAGTTGCAGTGTGAAGACATGAGATGCTCCACACAACTGTGCGTCTGCACAAAAGCCAGGCAGTGAGAATCGTACACATCAGGTTTCACATTATATTTCAAGCACATTCGGAGAACAATACTGTGGCTTTCACGATAGCAAGCAAAGTAAGGAACATATTTCTGCCAGGACAGATTACATGGAAACACCATCCCCTAAAGGTGGCTTGCAATGCCTCACTCTGAAACCCCCCCCCACCCTCTTTTTTACTGTATTTGTGGAGAAGATAGGAATCAGTGCTGTATGCAGGGGATGTTCTATATGATCACTGACAGTGCAAATAAGCAGAAAAGCCATTTCAGCCAGGAAATGAGAAGGCAGCGACTTGTGGAGGCCCTCCGAAGTGATACTTATCTGCCAATCAGAGAGGAAATCAGAGATAAGGAAAAGCGGATTGCAGGTGAAGAGAGACAAGGAAGTAAGGTGTTCAGCGAGAGGTGAGGGTGAGGAGGTGAAGGAGAGCACGATGGCGAGTGATACAGCTTTCAGGTAGCAGAGGGAGGGAGGGGGAGGGTGCCGAGCAGGTAATAGATGATGAAAAAGCACATGTGGGTCATTAAAGAGAAAAAGAGTGTGCAGGAGAAAAGTAAGTGTGACTCAGACAAATAGAAAGTGGGTGAGTGAGAAGGGGGTGGGGTAATAGAAAGAGAACATTTTTTTTTTTTTTGCCTTGTGCAGTTGGGGGAAGATACCAATTTCACCTCAAAGTGAACATTAGATGGAAATGTCATCTCCATACAGGTAATTTACTCTTCCCTGCTTAAAATGTGCTCTTCAAAATGGCAAAGGGCGGGAGAGAAGAGGCTGATGGCCCATACACACAGTCGTGATGCGAGGCAAGAACAAGGTAAAAAATAAAATCCTCAACCTAAGGAAAATAAAACATTCTAAAACCTTAAATATTATCAAAAATATGAAATGAATCATCCATAATCACCACAAATTGAGAAACAATATACATTACAAAACCAATTAAGAGACATTTTGAGATCTCGGTTATAATATAATTTCATTATTTTTATTTTCATTGTGATGTTTTATTTCAGTTTATTCAATACATTTTTTGGTCTTTTCTCCAGTGAGTTCACTTTTTGTGAAACTTTTACTGACGGTCCTCTCACCTTTCCAGGTGGCTAACCTACAGCCCAGCATGCTAGGCAGTGTTGTTCATTGAACATGCTCATTTAACTGAGTGCAGCCATGCATCCATCCATCCATTTCACACATAGACTCACTTCAGTTATTAGCTCGGTAAACGTTTTCATGCTCGCGGTCTCTAGTTCCAAGTCTTTAATACAACACGATGTTCATTTTTTAGATGATGGTCCATTTAGAGGAAAGCAGATCGGGGTATGTATTAGGGCGTGGCTACTGTGTGACCGACAGACCACGCCACAGAGACAGACACAGAGTTGAAAAAAAAAAAAAACGATCTCACTTTTATGCAAATTGAAAAAAAAAAAGCTCTGAAAAACTCTGAACAATGTCATGAAATCAAACACATCAGCAGCATGTTTGAAACACACCATGTTGAAGCCTTTGACCAGGTTTTTGATATCTCTCTGATAACACCACAAGGGATTAATAAGACAGGGTCATACTGTGTCCCCCCCCCCCACCTAAATGAAACTCACAACATATACACACCAAACATGTACCCAAACGTATACATAGTGGTTTTCCTTGGCTTTTTAAGACACGTTGTGTCAGGGTAGACCTCCATGTCCTCTTTCATTATAAAGCAGTTCTAGGTTCTGTAATAATACTGTGAAAGTATCAAAGGTCTCAGTCCACAGAGAAATGCTCACAGCCTGTTTTCAGAAACTGAGCCTTACAACCAGCCGCCAGGACTTCGGAGCTTAAAAAAAAACAAAGAAAAAGAAAGGAAATGCTCAGAGCAGCTCATTAAAAGAAAAGAAAAGAAGAGAAAAAAAAACTTTGGGAACATTTCTGGGACTGAGAACTTAGTTCAAAATTTTCACAATATACTGACCAACATTTTATTTGAGTTTGCAAATTCTGAGTGTGAAAATGACGCACTGTACACAACAACTACACAACTACTGAAGCGTGTGTTAAAGACATGCTTCATAACAGTGCGCTCATTTATTGGTTTGATTTGAATTGTAAAATTTTGGTACATTTCTTGGTTGCAATTGGTGCAAATGGTAAAAAAAGGAAAAGAAAAAAAAACTTTATAACTTTATCAAAATATTTATTGTACAGCCAGTACATTATCAGTATATTCTCAGACACCCTGCATCAGTCAGGCTGTAATTTCTAAAAAAACTGTTTCATAGAATGTTTTGTGATTTATTATATTTAGATTTAAAGTAAATGACTATTTCACTGTGCATTGCTTAGACAATAAATTATTCTTTATTTTATTACTATTTTAAATAATTTAAATATGATTTAATTTAAAACACATTTTCCACAGCCGCTTAAAATAATTATATGTGTGTGTGTATATATATGTAATACAAAAGTGTGATTTTTACTTGATAAGGAAATAGGTAACATTCATTATAACGCAAATTTTCAGATGATTTTTTTTTCTAAATCTTATTTTTTTTTATTTTTTTTTTTACACACTGGCTATCGAAATGCTCAGTTGGAAAACAAAAGTCTGCAGATGAGGCTCAGCTCTCTCTAGGCCTTTATTTCCCCGCAGGAAACATTCTCCTCTGGCAAGCTGGGTGGCTCAGATAAGCAAGTGTGTTGTCAACTCAGCACCTTGGCTCTGTGGTAGAAAACAGTCCAATCAATACATCATTAATCATCGGTTTAATGTGGCCAAGCCTGATGTGGACAAGCATTAAAATGGAGGGATTAGTGGGAGGAGAAATGAGCCTGACGGCCTGCATGTGTAGTTGGAAAGCTTTAAAAAAAAAAAAAAAAAAAAAAGTATCCAGATAAATTATGAGAAAGAAATGTGCGAGTGCTGAACCCCGGCCTGATGGATGGCGTGTGCGCGCGTAGGTGGATGCGTCCCTGTTTGCGGAGTGCATCCGCGTACGTTTCATGCACGCCTGTGAGAGAACTCAGCCTATGATTTTCTCATGTTAAATAATGGCTTCATCGCGTGAGTGCATCCAGTCGTTACTGCCGTGCCACCACCAGCATCCTCAGCAGACGATAAAACTGTGATTCACAGCTCTGACTCATCCGTGGGGATGTGTAGAACAAGATTTATTTCCATCGCCGACATAAAAATGGATCAAGAGACGCGGTCACAAAGTTCTACCTGCCGTCCACAAGCAGTCAGTATCAGCTCGGAGGAAAAACATACTGCATGAGAATTTACTTGCAGATTTTGAACAAACTCCATTTCCTCTTCACTCCAGTGCGACACTAAATAATGAATCCTGAGCTCTCCTGTCTGTCTGACCCTGCCTGTGCTTTGCTGTTGGCGCTCCGACCGGTGGACGGGCTCACGGCCACACTCCAGACGATTTTTTTTTACCACTTTGTCAAAGCCCTCGGAACATGTTACATGTCTCGACCTCCTACAGCTTCCAAGTGGAACGGGATGAAGAAAAAGCAGGTTTCAATAAGTGCTCCTGACAGCGAGCAGCAGTTTGGGCTAAACCCTGAAGTTAGATGGGAAGGGTGGGGGCTCAGAACTGGCACCCTGAGGTGCGGTGTGCTCACGCATGTATTCCCTCTTCATTGTGTGGCAGTCAGTAAAATCGACAAACCCTCAGAAAAAAGGCTTCACAATAAGTCCACTGTCACTTACTGTCTTATTAAAGTTGTATGAGTTTTCTCTTATTTATTTATTTATTTTTTAATAAGCAGATAATAATAAAAAATATTATTTTTCACTAAGTATTATGATGCACTTCTCACTGGCTTCAAAAAAAAAAAAAAAAAAAAAAGCACAGACTTCAGCTCTTTCAAAAGTCCGCAGCTCGGCCGGTAACCAGAACTATAAGGAGAGAGCACATTGGCCCACTTTTAGCACTGGCCTCATGTTACATTCAGAAAAAAGATTTTTCAGGTCTTTCTACTTATGTTCAAAGGCCTTGATGGGTGTGGACCAAGCTACATCGCTGACTTCCTGATTAACTGTAGACTTTCAAGAAGACCGAAAACCTCCGCTGCCGGTTTACCCAACAACAGCCAGAGGAAAATCATAGATGCAGCCTTTGTCAGTTAAGCTGTGGAGCACACATCCTGCAGACATCAGAGAAGCCTCCTAATTTTTAATTAGAAAGCTGAAATCTTTTCTCTTCACTTTGCTCAGCACTGCTTTTAAACGCTGCTGTTGTATTGTTGTCCTACTTTTCGATCTCGATCATTTATTTCTTTCATTTTTTTTGTCATTATTCTGTCATTTATTTTCAACATTCTTTTATCTCCATTTGATGGCGTTTCGTGTGATACACCCGCTGCATGTTTTCACCGTTGCGAAGCACTTTGTGTTGCATTTATTCCATGAACGGCATACAAATAAAGCTTATTATTATTATTATTATTATAATAATTAATATTTCATGTTTGGTAGCATTACCTTTCATCATTTCTCAATCTCAGACATTCTATATTTTGAAGACTAGATTAGATTATTTTGATTTTTTTGCACACGTGGCATCGACTTCCTCATTTCAAACAGAATGAATATAAACAAAGCCAGAAATGGAGTGAGAGTGGTGATGCGTCTGGTCGCCTCTTTAATGTCGTAATTGGAGCGAGAGGGAATCCGATATTTACTGGAGGGAAACTACATGTGGTGAATACTTTTTTTTTTTTTTTAAATCATAATCTCGTTCACTTTCACGTGAACTCCACATGAACCCTGCATGAGGAAAAAAAGAAAAAAAAAATAGGGATAAATGGGATAATGTTTTTTCTTTACACGTGTGAAAGAATACAGATGGTAGAAAATGTCATAAAAAGATTTAGATTTGCAATATTATTATTATTATTTGTGACAAAATATGTGGAGCTAAATCTGACTGACAGTGCTAAGTTGAGATTGACCCACAAACCTCCCGGTGACCGATGTTGGCAGCCCGTCGTCAGCTTCTTTCTGCTTCGTGGCCCTTTGGCGAACTTTTCGTCACGCTAGGTCCTGTTCAGCGGGTAGACACCCAGTCAGCTGATGTTAACACCTCCCTCCTCAGTGTTTGGAAGTGAGGGTCAAGCATGTCATCTTTTTCTTATTTGAGGACTCTTTTTCTACCCCGTACCAGAAGATGAAATGCGAGCTCATTAACCCATTAAGCAGCAACTGTGAGAAAGCAATGAGACATGAAGGCGTTTTGGCGTGGCCGCTCCCATTGAGGGCTTAGTCCCCAAACAATACCGTCACCCCGCCGATGAAACTTAACCCTTGATCTTTTCCAGGGGAAATGTGTCGTGCACTTTAATTGACCCCTCCTCCAAAACAACATCAGAGGCTTTCATCCCTGGATCCCCCAGCGCCATCGCACCTTTGCGACTGTCCCATGCTTCAGACGATGTGAGAGCTGATGAAAGATGTTGAAAGGAGAACAATTGTTCATCAGCTACGTCCTCTGGAGGATTTTTACAACGCCACAGCACATATCCAGCTCATCCAGTGCAAATGGCAGATTCACTTATTTCCTATTACGTTGAGTTACGTGAATTTTTTGAAGGACAGGACAAATTAAAGCTAAATGAGAATCGCTCTTTATTGCCATTTACTGGACCTGAGGTGCAGCAGTGTGCGGTGCCTTTTGCAGACGGGCAAACACACCGAAGAACTACACCCTGTAAGAGAACTTAAAAGCAGAACGGAACTAAAAAGACTGGCTATTATGCTACATTTTAACCATAAATATGCAAAATTAATAAACATGTCTGTGAAAGTCTCCCATTCAAATGGCTCAGTAAAGAATTGTCTCTACCAGTAGATGTCACACTAGACCACCAGCATCTCAAAACAAAGGCTTTGTCAGCCACACCTCCGGCCTCCATCCCATCAGCTCGACCCTTTGCTGGATAAATTCATAATGTTTTCAACAGCAAGTCAGCTAATGTTATCATGCCACTGTAGCCAGTCACTCATGAAAGCGGACACGCAACATTATGTAGCGTCAAGTTACTTACACATGGAGAAGAACAAACCAGTTCTGAGTCAAGCTGGAGCCCTTTAGTAGCTGGGAGAGTTCTCCATCCAGCTAAAGACTAGTTTTGGCTCTACAGTCAGACCGGGACAGAAATTCAGCTCTGGAGATGATCTATTCATGATCTGTTGAGACCGGTCACACAATGACACAGACAGAGCTGGTAAAGGCTTAACAAACTCTGAAGATGGTTTGGTAGTCCACCAGCCGTCCAGGATTTGACCCGGTGGTCCCCATGGTCAGTCCAACAGTCCACCTGTGCTCTGGGCTCATCTTTTTGTCAGGGTCAAAAAGTGGTTTCTTCAGTGGAGTAGTCTCCTGACTACTTTGTAGCCTACAGGAGGTGCCTGTTTGTTCATATATATGGAAACAACCAACGGTTTAACAGGAGGGACTCATATGTATCGTATGTGCACTAACATGGATTTACTGCTTTGCTATACGAAGACCAGAGAAACTCAGGTTACAACGCACAAAAAGGGGTGTGGCTTTTTTTCAGGATGCTATAACTCCACTGTATCTTATATAGAAAATTGTTGACTGCTCTGTTCTTGTTAAAAATCTTGCCACACAGTTCACTCTAACTCCTCCTTGTCACGCAGGTTGTATCAATTTCGATTTCTGCAATTGTCTCATTTACTTGCTACTTCGGAACAAAGACTGCTGATGTAATTTTGTCACGGTACACTTTCCACTTATCCGTCTTCGCGTGCTTGTGTGTAAGATCTGGTGTCAGAAGAGTGGAAGCTGAGTCAGGGCAGCTTGGCTATCGATCACTAGTCGCCCGTTAAAGATCTCAAGATTAACCGTGAAGCATAAATGTCAACACAAAGGTTGGTTCACGAAAACCCCAGCCTCTGTCAACAGGACAGACTCGCGCCTACAGAAGGAGCGGGAAGGAGAGATATCGCCTCCACGTTGGTATCGTTCTAATCAACGTCTATTTTTAGCTTTAACTGGTCAAGCACTGCTTGCTTTGCTTTTCCTGATGGCACACCTCTGATGAGATGTCATACAAAGGCATGTTTAATGTAAAATTATGTCTGTGTCAGCACGAGGGGGGGGTCGGTACCCGGAGGATTTCTTTACTACTCCTCCGACATGAAGGTAATGCACAGAAATGAGTTGGCCACAGTAACTGTCAATCAAACTGCAATTTAATTCATGTATGTCAGCATGTAATTTATGTGGTTACAAAAAAAAAAAAAAAAACAAAACACACACACCTACACTGCAGGTCCTTATGCACTGTTCATACCATATACTGTATAAACTCAACATTACTGGTGTGCTGAACAAAAGGCTGAAATGTGTTTCTCCAGGCTACGGGAAAGGGAACGTGCATGGAAGTAGTTTCTAGACGTCTGGCTGGATTTTTTTTTTTTTTTTTTTTAAATGCTTGTGTGAATTTGAGTTTCACTGGGATGGCCCTGTCTAACCTGCTGTTATGTACGCGTAAAGGACGAGTTACTATGTTTTACTGTGACCTTGAAGGTAAGGGAGAAATGCCTTCGAGGCACATTTGGAGGACCCGGCCCCAGCTTTGCTCTGGTTCTGGAAGTCATCTCCATCGGCGTCTGCGACATTTTTTTATTCTGTGTGACTGTTGACTCGCTTTCACTTTACAACACCCCACATCCATTATGCTCGCACATCTATTGTCATTGACACAATCCATACTTATTTATTTCTTTCAGTCGTTTCCTTTAATTGTCTTTTTATAATAAGCATCCAAATTCCCATTGTGTCCTGTTTGTCATGGCCTCTGAATTGGGTCATATCACACTTTTTTTTTTTTAAAAACAGACCTCCAGACAGGAGTTGAATCAACCAATCAGCTTGCTTGTCACCCAGGTCCAGAGTGAACGTGATGATTAACTGAACTGTTATAAATTTGAGCCTAATATAAGCTGGAGAGAAACAATATGCATAACTGTTTTTTTCTCTTTTTCTTTTTTGAATCATAATCTCACTGTTCACTGTTCATTATTGCTGACAAACTATGTTGAGCTAAATCTGACAGTGCTAAGTTGAGATTGACCCACAAACCTCCCGGTGACCGATGTTGGCAGCCAGCTTCTTTCTGCCTCGGAGCCCTTTGGCGAACTTTACGTCTGCTCGGCGGGTGGACACCCAGTCGCCTGATGTTAACACCTCCCTCCTCAGTCTTTTTCTCATTGAGGGCACTTTTTCTATCCCAAACACGGGTACCTGAAAGTGCATCACGAAGATCTGTGGTTACACCGCTCTTTTTTTAGGTTTGTGTGCTTCTGCAGCGATCCGCAACCTGAAGCTGCGACTGCCGTCGCTTTCATCCTGCAAAAAAAAAAAAGTCCAGTTTTATTCAGTAAAGGCAGTTTGGAGTCCAGTATCCTGATCAAGGACACTGTGGTCTGGAGGAGCCGGGGATCAAGCCACCAACCCTCCGATTAGCGGACGACCTCCTGAGCCACAGCCGTCCTTGGACAGCGGGAAACAAACACATGGACTTGCTTAGCAGTTCTAATTTCTCTTCTTTAAAATGAAAAAAAAAAAAAAAAGCTAAAAATGATCTTACAGTTGTTTGATTTTGACTCCTGGGGGGCTCGACTTACCCCGACCCCCGTGCTCATTTTACCCCTACTTTGGGGCAAGTTGTGCTGTAGAAATAACTATTAATCAGTTATTTTTTGAAAACCCTAATAATTACACAGACTGTTTTCATTTAAAGGCTCCACATCAACCTGGGGCCTATATAGTAATTACATCTATCACTCAGAGTCACACCAGTCCTGAATGCTGCTTCATTATGGTTTATATGTCAGCTGTTAGCCACAGACTGCCCTCTCCTTATCAGCTTGTTGCGTCTAAACGTGTATATCTTTTTTGTTCAGGCAAAGCACTGTCGGCCTGGAGCCATATTGTGTAACCCTGGCTGGAAAAAAAAAACACTGTTTGTGCACTTGCCAAATTTATGTTGACACTACATTTAACACAAACTCCCAACTGGACCAAATGACTATTTCCAGTTCACCTAATGTCTTGCAAAGGCCGCGAATGAAAGCTTGTTAAGCCATTACTACTTTCTTGAGAAATGCATTTCTGGAGTTCCTGTGTTTATGACTTGCACGTTAGAGTCGAAGCCCCAGTGGTGATCAACTTTCACAGCCCCCCACCACCTCTGAGTCAATACAGACTTAGGCAGAAAAGCAGATCTTTGGCTTTTTTCCAGTGTTTTGGCATTGTCCTATGGTTTATATGGAGCTGTTATCAACAACTAATTAATATGTAATGAATGGGCTTTTTAAATGCAGAGCAGGATAACAAATGCGTTGGGGATGCTAGTGCCACACTAATAAATCAAGCAGGCGACTGTAAACACGCGGGGCTCACACTCACCCCTCTGACTATGAATGAGCTGTCAGCGCCGCTCGGTCCGGCCACGGCAGCTGAAGTTCAGGGCTCCGACCTTTGACGTGACGCTTCCACATGTGTCCAAGGCGGTCGCTGAAAGGACAGAACGTTTGATCATTTGACCTCCTCTTTTAGCGGGAGAGCTACAATTAAGACCAACGTCGGCTCGATACGCGGGACGTCCTTCCCGTTTGAATCTGACGCGGCCCTCAGCCGAAAACAAAGTCAGTGAAAAGCCCACCCTGCTTAGGTGGCTGCAAACAAAGCAGTTACAGTTATTTATTGCTCTGGGCCCCTGTTCTGGCTCCAATTAGTCAGCTAATGTCGCAGTAGTTAATGCAGCTGCTTCAATTACGGCACATGTCAAACATCTCGCTGCCATTTTTCCTCCATTTCATATACAATCCAAAAGAAAAATGAAAATTTGTTGCCATCTGGTGCAATTTGAAAACTAGGGCCCTCAGTCCTACCACGAGAGGGACCGACAGAGACAGACAGACAAAGGCGGAGGAAATGGAGGAATCTGCAGTGGAAAGCCAACGGGAGCCATGAATCACATCCTCTCATCAAGTCTCATTTCACAGAGAGCCTGTTCACCAAGATGAGGCCGTGCGCTAGTCTCTCAGCGGGCCTCATCAGTGAGCTTGTACCATGCTAATACATGTGAGACGCTCTGTCAACCCCCCTCTGCCACCAAGCAACCAGCCCATTATTATAAACCCCACACACTGGCACACCACTGTTGCACTGAATGGACGGTAGATTGAAGGAGGGAATTACTGCGTGTGGTATTCAATTTGGTAAAGGGGGCGCCTGTATGTGTGTGTGTGTGTGTGTGTGTGTGAGTCCGTGCGCTTCGTGTAACTGACGTGGATAGTTACTGTTACGTTGTTCTGTGACTTTGTGCGTCTGCTTTTATCTGGAGAATCAACGCCTGCGGCACCAAAGTGAACAGCCTCCTCTTTGCGAACCTGCCTGTGCATCAGAGCAGATGTCAGCGATCATCAGCGCAGCAGTGTCTTCTCTTCAAGCGTCTTCAAACAGGCTGGCACTTTTTGTTTGTTCATTAGTTCGTACTCGGATTCTCGCTCAGTGGCGTGGTCAAGTGCTCAAGTCATGATTTGAGAAAAAAGTCGAGTCGAGCTGCACCACTAGCTAACCATTAACTGTTAGATTAGTCGGTTCCGGACCAACAATTCAGACACAGGAGGCGAGAGTGAAATTTAACAGCCTATTATGTGGATTTTAATAATGACGAGAGCGGCAGACTGTGAATGGCTGGAGTTGGTTTGTTTTGTTACAGAGACTCTTATTTGGCTTTCAGGCGTCGAGGTGGCGAACGGCTCATGTGTTCGGAGGCGGGCAGACAGGAACAGAGGGGGAGCCAGGTGAGCACTGAACGCAGCCGGGGTTCGAGGCGGAGTGCAGGATTTCAGCAGGAAATCAGGAAACGGGAACACGGAGGACAAAGGCTGGACGGGTGGATATCCAACAAGCGTTCACGAGCAGACGCAGAGCTGACCGAGGTGTTTACCACTGAGGAGCAGCAACGAACTGGTGAAGGCTGCAGAGACAGACTGGGCATAAATCAGGCGAAGGAGGAGGTATCAAGCAGTGATGATGGTCAGCAGATGAGTGAGGAGAGGAAAGTAGGTGGACCACGCCCAGACTGAGACACTGAACACATTAACAAGGGTTAATATTTACATGTTAAAAATCATAGTAAGGGCCAAAACTGTTGTATCAGGGATGCATCAACAAGTTTTTTTAACCACAAAAGATAATGAATAGTGAATAAATATAAGGAATGCATTCATTATTTCTTTTTTTTTAAGCGGACTGCAGGAAGAGTCATTACCACCTTGGTAGTTAAGAAAAAATATCATAATGATGTTTGCAGACGTGTGACTGTGAAAGCAGTTAATCATAACTTCACAGCAGGTCTGTTGATGAATGTCCATCACATGATATGTGGTCAGGAGGGGAGTGGGTGGTAAACGGAGCCTGGTGGAGGCGAGTAACACCTTCTTTTCTTTCCTAGTCCTGATCCAAGTGCCCCCCCCCCCAAAAAAAAAAAAAAAAGGCCCGCCACTGAAGAGAGAAAAAAAACATGCCGCGATGTCCCTGGAGTGCTATGACAGGGTGGACGATCATTTAAGGGACATACACAAAAAACAACAAGTGTGTGTGTGTGTAATTGTGTGTGTAATTTCTATATAACTTAATAATTCACTAATAACTTGTGGTGGTGGCAGTGGTTTGCTCTGTTGCCTCATGGCGAGAAGGTTTTGTGTTCGAACCACAGGCCTGGGACCCTTTGTCTCCCCACCACCCCCCCACCACCACCACCACCACAACTCGATTGTCTTGTCTAAACATGACCCTATATTTATTTTAAGAGTGCTATCTGAATAAATGTTGCTCCTGCCGGTCAAAAACTCAAAAATGTAGAAAATACATTGCATTCAAGCTTTTACTCGATCTGTAATTCAGCAGAATTGTATTTCTCCCAACTATAAAATATAACACTTCCAGTTTTTGCACAGCAATAATCCAATATTTGTCTGTGTGAGGGTGTGAGACAAGTTTATCCCCTGCAGGCCCTGCTATTCTACTTTTTCTCTTTTTCAACTTTTCTTTTGTAAAGCCAGAAATGAACAAGCCTGCGTGTGAGCATGTGTAATGACTGAAGGCTGTAGAAACACAAAGTGTGCACGAGGCAAAAATCTGTGACTGACTGACAGCATCATAATTACATTATAGTGGATAATGTCATTCACTTCCAAAAAAATGACAGGATCTTGTAAGTGAAACCAAATAGTGAGCTGGCTGAAACATCAAAATAGTCGCCTGCTCATCAACACAATTAAAAGAAGTTGTGTGAATTCTGATCACACAGCTGTTTAGTTGTGAACGGGAATACATTCAGGGTCTCTACTCTCACTTCAGTCTTTTGGATGTTCAGTTCTGTGTTCGCTTGGTGCTTTGATTTTGTTTCCATTTGTCTTCTGAATATTTTCCTCTGTAGTATTTAGGATATTTTTCCTCTGAGAATATCCTATTTACTTAGCTCTCACTTGAAGTTTGAAATCTTTATTTAACTTCATTCACCTATGCATTACCTCGGAAAGTTCACGCAAGGGTCGCCCCACTTTTCTCCATCAGTCAAGGTGTTTAAGATATTCAGCTGTAGTGAATTTGCTGAAACTAATTTAAACAAAGTGACACAGCACAAACAAAGCTCTACTTCAAACACTAGATTCCAACGATATGAATTTGATCTCGCTTTAGGTGGTAATCTCGAAGATCTACTTTTAAACAATATTGTCGAATGAGGTCGCACAAAAATTTTATAAAAATCCTTGCCAGTATATGTTTATTTTCTATAATTTCATTTTCCATACAGCATGAGAACAGGTTGGACTGAGAGGTACAACTGCAGCTTAAAACTGTACAGTAGAGAGAATAAATATTCTATTCACCAACAAATAAAAGCTGCATAAATCTTTTCTTGGCCGCTAAGAGCAGTGGACGTGCAAAACTGACAAAATACCCACTCTTACATTATCATCACCTCAAGTCATTAGATGTTTGCAAACTATTTATTATGGATATTATGAATGTAAACTAGTTTACTCCGGTCTTTGTTATTCGGTTGCCACCAAACCATATTTAAAAATGTTAGATTTCAAGCTTTTCTGTTCGCTCGCGTCTCTGTTAGCCTTTAGCTCAGCACGCACCAGGATCATCAGACCTTTATTTTGTTTATTTTGCTAAATTCTCCGCCTCCTTGAAATGATGACGTGTCGAGGTTGAACCACACAGTAAATGAGCTGTAAAGCCAAAAAAAAAAAGAAAAAAAAAGAGGAGCTCAGCGAATAGTTTTGCACAACACGTAAAACTACACTGTCTTATGATTTGATTACAAGACAGTAATACTGAATTAAGTCCAGGCTGTCATCCTGTTGAGGTAAGCTACCTTTTTAATTGCCGTTAAATAATCCTTTGCTCAACGTTAAACTACTCTACTCACGACAGAAAACCTCGTATTCAGCTGTAACTGGGTAGTTAGAGTTTAAGGTACATGTATCCACATCCGCGCTCCTGACCTCTTTTTTTTTTTTTTTTTTTGTGTGTGTGTGTGTGTCAGATATTGTACATTAACTTTATACACAAAAATTGAAGGCACATAATTCTGCGCCGCTCGCTAAAGTGCCAGCTGTAATAAAACTCTTCCATCCAGTGGGTCACTGGTGCTTGATGAGCGACGAAATTACACTGTTCTTCATTCTGATGAATGGGCAGATTCCTGTCATCATTACGTTCTGCCGTATTAGTTATTTTCCTCATGTGGACCAAGACTGGTCCACGCATTTTCCCCATCATCTCAGTCTCAACGCCTACTTATTATCCCAATACATTGTGGAGCTTAGTACTCTTAGATGATTTATAGGTTTCAGGATAGGATGACTTAAAGTTAAAAAAAAAAAAAAAATCGAACAACCTCTGACGTTACTGAAGGTTTGACAGCCTTAATGACTTAATGCTATAATGGGCTATAATGTAATTATTGGGTCACACTCTATTTTAATATTTGTGAAGGCCAAAACCGGATTTAGTATCAAGTAATTGTCACTTGTCAAGTGTTTCAAATTCAAGTCTCTGTTGTACTGAACCCCTCAGGGCTAAGGGGTTGTCACCACTTCAGCAAGGTAAGTCCAACTGATCTAGATTTAAGGGTGGAGTTTCTAGTTATATTTATTTGTACCTCACTGATTTGTTAAAAAACTACGGGCACGGGATTACAAATCTGTGGATGGACTGAGGACTCAGAGCTCAGTTTATAAAGTGAGAGTAGAGATTTGATATATTATATTGTACCGACATTAAGGCTGAAGTTTGAGATGCAGACTATAACTTTAAATTCTGGTCATTTTATCAGTAATTGTTACATTATTACACAATATCATCACTGTATATGTTTCAGAGTCTGCACTAAGATCCAAGTTTGTTGTTATGTAACAGGTTTATTTCCTTTGATTTATGTTGAATCTGCAAAATGAACTTAACATGAACTAAAACTAAAACTAAAACTGCAGTTCCATGAATGACCACCTGACCCCAGGGCTCTCATGTTGTTCCTCAGGCATCTTGGGATATTTCAGCTGTATCCTTAATGAACCATGTTAAACATTCCTATACCATGTCAAAGTTTGTTTGTTTTTTTTTGTTTGTTTGTTTTTTTCAGCACAACCTTCTCTATATGAACGGATTAGTTTTTCATTCAGACAAAACATATTTGACCAAAAAAAAAAAGAAAGAAAAACATTCAAAACACCTAAGAGCAGATTTGGAAAATCTTTTTTTATTTTTTATATTAAAAAACACCAACATGTTTAAATGAAGCATAATTCTTTTTAATTGCAGGCACGGGTTGCAAAGAACAGACAGAGAGCAACATGACACTGCATCCTCAGGGTGTGAGGAGTCAAGTAACATAAAAAGGTTAACTTTTTCTTTTTTTTTTCCTTTTTCTCTTTTTACCGCTTCTTTATAACGACAACAAATGAACTGAAAAAAAAAAAAATGAAGGAAGCATACTTTAATGCACGTGTAAAGAATTTTTTTTTTTAAATGTCCAATTCGTATGATCCCATCTTTGTTTTTACTTTGTCTATCAACGTCAAAAACTAACAGATCGAATTTCAGCACTTTGGCCGGAAGCCGACTGCAACGCATCACGTGACTTTGTGTCTGCGCTGCGGCGTCGTGCGCCAGCCACGACTGCATTATCTGAGCGTCAGGTAGACGAGCGCATTCTCGTCACAAACGGGCACGCAGCAAAGTTTTGGCTTGCACACGTCTTGCCACCTGTCTTTGCCCATATTTGACGAAAATATATTCAAGTAGGCGGGGTTAGGCACTGCCAAGACAGCGCGGAGGGGGGGGGGCGCCCTCAGCTTTTCTCCAGAAACCCTTGGGCGACATCTCGGAGGGTACGGCCATATTTATCACAGTCTGACCTGCACGCATGCACATCCGTTTACTTTTTCAATGTGAACATTTTTATGATTAGTGTGACATGTCATTGTACATTATTAGACACTGACTGTACTGAATCCAACAGTAGCAGTAGCAGTGTTACAGTATTCAAGGAAAACATTGTAAAAAGGAGAATTACTGCTGTGCTGCAGGTCGGGAGATGAATCAAGAACTCTGATCTAAATACGACGTTGGAAATGTCAGAAGTAAAACATTAATATTGGCTGAGGGAAATTAAGGCTCTTGTGTCTGTATCAGACAGCTGAGATTGAAAAGTCACAGAGAACTCGTTCGATTTCCCATCCGTCTCTCCAAGTTCCTTAATAAGATAAATTCCAGTTTCAGTTAGCAATAAGGTATTTTATTGGCATGACACTCGTAGATAAGGCCAAAACAAAAGGTGGCGGAGGCATTTACCGCAGATTGTCATTGGGGCGCGACAACTAAACCAGTGTGTTTTTACAGCGTTATTCTCGCCAGATTTCCCAAATGACAATAGTTAACAGATTTTGCACAGGTTTCAGTCACGGTGGTGTGTTCCAATCTGTGGGTTACTTCCTTCTTTTGTTCCGCTGTCCTCTCTCTCTCAACCTCGTGTCTGCTCTTTGTCTCTGCCCTCTTGCTCTCACACATCTTTCCCCCATTTCACACATTAACTAATTACTAACGCGAGGTAATTGAATTTGCATCCCGGTCATCTGCTGGACGAGAAGGGTAGCATCAGTGGTGATCTCCAGGCTGAAGTTTCTATTGCATTACAGGGCTGGACTGGGGCAGGTCAATTAAATTTGTCCTTAGTGCAGCTGCTCCATAAATGAGTTTTAAAGGATTTTTGTATGTTGCTGTTGGATTTATGATTGAGGCTGTGAAGAGGCTGATTCCACGTCATTGTCAATGTATCTTTGATTCTCCATTCAACATTACATGCTTGTCTGTTACCTCTTCTCGGTGCGGCGGCCGGGTCAAGGGTTATGAGATGAATGGAGCCAAACAGGAAGCAACATCTGTTGTCTCGGGTCTGACAAGGATGGATCGCATGGCGGATACACATGGAGCGCATCCAAGGTTTCCAGGTCACGCAGCACTTGCCTTGAGGTCGGCTGGGGTCGGAGCCCCTCTCCGACTTTCTCTCCCAGCAGACTCCAGGAAGGCAATCAACTTCAAACACCGGCTGATCATCTTGGGGGTAGGGGGGGGTAATTGCCAGTCAAATCGGCCCCTCATTCTGGTTCGAGTGCACCCTCATTCTTTTCACGTTAAACAAGAGCCCCGGATCCCTTTCTGCACTCATTTTCTCTTTCGTAATTTGTCTTTTCCCCTTCTTTTCGCCTGCATTTATCCTGTAATTGTGGATACGGAGGATATTTTCCCTTGCGGATGGAGACACCACGATGCAGCGAATAAGACAACATGATATACACATTCATCATGTGTGTGTGTGACTGCGCACATATGGTAGGTTTGAGTGCCAGATGACAAACACACAATCGCAGACAGAGCCAGCTGCCTATAGACTACAGTGGCAGCCTTTGTGGGAACGGTAAAAGCCCGGACCCACGGACATTTATCCTACATCAGCACCGCAGCATTTCCCGAATAATTCCCTCTTGCACACGGAGCAGCGCTGCATGCCTGTAAAGAGCTGGACTCACATCCTATATAAATGGCATCTTGATGCGTATAGTTTCGGAGTTTCACATTTTAAGTGGGGCCTCGCGTGTTTGTCAGTTGGTCCTCAGAATGACATGTAGCCACTTAAAGCCAGCTGCCTCCAGAGTGGTGGACTATATGGCGATCTGGGTGAGCTTGTTAAAGGACAGCCTCAAGGCTGGCTTTCTCAAATTACTCCTGTGTGGCAGGGGAAAGGAGAGCCAGCCTCTCTCCTGTGTGGCTTTACTTAATTGCGAAAGGCGACGATGGACGCGTCCCCTCCTAAATCTCAGCACTTACTGGGCACAATTTCATGGATGAGAAACACAAAGAGGCATCGCACTGTATTGTGTACATAATGTTCTTACATGTCAGGGGAACGCTGATGGAACAGTTTGGAGTAGCTATAGTTTTTTTTTTTTTTTTTTTCTCCCTCAAACAAGCCATCCAGCATGTCCTTACATGCTTCTATCACTGCATTTCTCAGGGGTATCAGTGTAAAAAATGAATATCCTATAATTTCTCGTCTTCGCTCCGGGCGCTCTTTCAATTACAACCTTTCAATTTAAAATACTAAAGATCATTCTCCTCCATATCTCTGGCTGGGAAATGGGTGTGAATTTATGGAAAGGTCAAAATTAAATTAGAAACGATGGGAGCTGCAGAGAGCTGGCATCCAAATGACCGTCACTTCATAAAACTTATAGAGATATGTCGCATACACTGGCGTGGCTCTTGGATTTGGCCTATCAATTTCCATTAACAATGGTGTTATGGAAAGCATTACATGCATTTTCACAGGGCATGAGAAAGTGATATGCTATTTCCCTTATCCCTTAAGTCCTCCGAGTGTTAGAGCATGTTGAAAAAAGTGCATGTTGATCATAAAATAGCAATAGATAGGACTGCAGTCTTTTTGGAGCAGCTGTCAAATAAAAAGGCTCGACGACAGATTGCTTTTCAGCACAAGTGCAGCTGTGAATCTGAATGGCGTTCAAGTGCGCGGCATTTAACACAGCTGATCCTGTTCGTGTGTGTGTGTGCAATTGTGTGAATGCACTTGTGTATGCGTGTGATTTAATACACGTCCACTATTGTAGTTGATCTGTATTTATGTGCTCAAAGTGAGTCTCTTTTATTAAGGGGAGTTTATGAAAATGCACTGAGCTAATAATCAAACACGCTACACGCTGGTGCCATGTACCACACTGTATTTCCTCACTAGGCTCACGTTACCTCATTCAAAGTGTCAACAGTCTTTTGCTTTAGTTTTACTGTCATGTGTTGTCAAGCCACCAGTATTTCTTTGCATGATTTAGACATTAAGATATATAATCAAATTCTTCATGTCATTATCTGTGTAAATTATCTGTGTAAATGTAATATATATATATATATATATAGAGTTTTTTTTTTTTCATTGCACTTTATTGTCAGATTTTCATATCATCTAAAAGTCGAACCTTTACTGTTGATATTGATCTGGACTGTTGTGATAGAACATACCTTGTTTGCATGATAAATATTATATTTATTTGATAAATGTGTTTTGGTATTTTCCTTTATTTCCTTAGCTGGATGGCAATATGGTTCGTGTTTAACTGCAGGCATCACACCTGGAGCCTCAGGGTAAGTTAAATAAGATAAGTAAGAAAGTCAGCTGATGTTATGCTACTGTAGCTGTCACCAATGAAAACAGACATGGAGCATCAATTTCCTGACACGTGAGGAAACAAAACCAGTTCTCTGAAAAGCCACACTGGTATTGGCTCGACAGGGATCAAAATTAAACCTTGGAATTATCGGCAGGGATCACGGTTGCGCAAATGATGCTGAAGGAGCCACTACAAACTTTAAGGATGTTTTGACGGTTTACCCAGCCTACTGGGATTTGACCTGCTGGTCCCCATGATCAGTCCACATGTGCTTTGGTCTTATCGCTTTCTTTGTCTGTAGCCTTTTTAGACAAAAGAGTAAAGGTCTCCACTGCAAGTTTCACTGTGTCATCTCGCATGTGGGCAGTGCCAGTGTGATTGCAAATGTTCCACTATATCTTTACTGCTGTATGATCATTTAAAATCTCATTTTCAGAACCATTAATAATAATAACAATAATTAAATATTCTTAATTAAATGTATATATTACATGTAATATATGACATATGATCAAATATTAATTTGAATCTGAAAAAAAATGTGTTTAGGCAAATAAGGCTAAATCTTAATCCATAACTTTGTGCTCCATCCCCATCACCGTAATATCAGGAGAGGAACAGCTGATCAGTTGGAATATAGCTAAAAATTCTCATCAAGGGAACCACCCAAATGGTACAAAAAATAGCTCACATACCAACAAGCCGCCCAGAGCAATTTTTACCTGCCCAATGCAATAAAAAATAGCTTTGCCAGGCGGAAAACCTCCTGATCCAGCAACAGGAGATCTACAACGATTGTGTCTTTGAGGGAATACATTTTGAAGTTCAGCTGAAGCTAAGATGAGACTTGAGCAGCCATAAGTTACCAAAATCAAATTGTAGTGTCGACTTGGCATGGCATTAGTAGTGTTGTCTACACGTCTGGAATGACAAATAAGATTTACTACAGAACCAGCCTACGCGCTGTCAGCCTGGTCATGGCCCGACCTCACAGATACAGCATGGAGAAAAAAAAAAAAAAAACAGAACTGTTTGTCTCAGACTGTTCCGTGTCAAAGTGGAAGACAACCAATGCAGCACCAGGACACCTCGTGTCAAACAGACCAGCTTCTCTGGATATTTTTGCCCTTGCATTCTGTGACCTTGACCCAAACAAACAAAGCCTGCTTCTCCACAACTGTAACCACAGGGAAGTAAAAAAAAAAAAAAAAAAAGAGTTGTTGTTTACAGTTCCTGCCACCTTTACCACTTCATCGCCTGTGTGCTTCACAGAAGTTGCGAAACCCGGCGTGCCAGGACTGGTCAGGGTCAGGCCCGTGTGCGGTGTCATGTCATACTGCTTAGTTTCATAAGATTAACTAATGAGTTCTATCTCATATGAGCAGACATCAGATTGCGGGAGCGTCAAAGTAGCTTTGGCTAAATGTTAAAAAAGCCATTCTGTGTGGGAGGACTCTGACTTTGTCCCTTTCTCCTGCCCTATAGTCACTTTTGCAAAGCCAGTGTAGACAGGGGGAACGATTACAGCGACCAATAAGGTACGACCTCATTGACTTTATCGTGGAAATCCACTTCTCCCCATGCATCTTAATGTTGCGTGAGTGTAAGTGTCTTTAAGTGCAATGGCAGCTCAGCTCAGCTCTGCTCTGCTCTCTCTCTCTGTCGCTCACTGATGCAAACAACACTAGGGAGCACACTTACTCCAGAAATGAGAGGCAGCCAGAGAAAGAAAGAGAGAGAGAGCGAGTGAAGGAGGGGGGGGGGGGTCAGAGAGGAGGAGGTAGCTTAAGGGCTGCGGGGTGAGGGAATGAAAGAAGACCAAGACAGGGAAAAAAAAGCGAGTGTGAGAGAGAGGAGCTGTGTGTGCAGCTTGGTATCGGGCTTTTGTAGGCTCGGTGGCGAGCTAAGGGAAGTGAGATCAGAGGCACAGGGAACAGCGTGCACATAAGTGTGTGTGTGTGTGTATGTGTGTGTGTGTGTAAAAGGGGAACCGTGGTGTCAAGCTTGATTTCATTACCGGGGCTAATCAGGTCCATATACTTTAAGTGCTGCTTTAATTTGTCTAATCTCTGCAGGATATGGCCAGTGCCCTCCAGCTACACGGCTACGTTGCCTGCAAAAGCTATTAAAGAGCACATGGACGCGCGCTGACTCTGACCTGGAAACAGAGGATACTGTCCCTCTCACATTCACAGATACATATTATTTTTCATTTCATGTACATTGGCACCTCAGGCAGAATGCTAATCATTTCTGATTTGTTATTTTCCGTATTAACAATTCAACTCTGTGGACAAAAACAAAACACGTCACATTGGTTTTTGTCCTCACACCTCTCCCACTTGTTTTGAACACAGTTTGGTTACAGTACAGTACATGCCTCTGGAGCTTTGGCTGAACTCTGATGTCTCTCCAAATACCAATCAAGCTAACAATCTGGCTACGTTTTTTTTTTTTTTTTTAGAATAGTATATTAGCATAGACTTTAGAACTACAAGTTGTTTGGAAACCTGTCCCGGGTAAATGACTTCAAATGACACAAATGACGATGAACGGTTGTCCAATGTCACACATGAGGTGAAACGTTAAAATGTTAGGTGTTCTGGTAATGTGGAGCTGTACTGTCAGAGCAAGCTTTCAAAATGAAGCCATATCATAATACGGGAGATTTAAATGTGTTTGACAAGTTCAGTAAAGCAGCCCGGAGTCTGTATATACATGCATGTACCACTGGAACAATTAGCCAGTAAATGCCAGAGGTTCATGGATCTTGCTTGACATCCACAGAGCTGCGAACTTGCACATCACTGTCATTTTCATTTCAGAGGGAACAATCTGCTGGTTTTTCTTTAGCAGAACCTTCACACAAGCTTGGGGAGCCGAGAGGTCGTGGATTAAACAAAGTGTCAGAGCTGTCAAAAGGTCAAACTGGTCTCAATTTACAGGCAAACAAAAGTTAACTAACTAATATGCTTACCATTATTCAGACAGAAAAATAAGTTACTACTGTACTGTAGATTATTGTCGCTTAGATTTTACACCAAGATGAGCGTGTATAAGGAAGATTTTTTTTTTTGAAGCTCGGAGTGGGCTGCTCTGCAGTTGCCATCTTGGCAGTGGCTGACTTTGCTGAACTCCTGGCTGAATCACACATGGGCAAAATGGCAGGGTGTGTGTGTGAGACTTCGGTCAATGCAGGTTTGTGGTAAGAATATGCCCAGACACTTGTCAGTCAAAGTGGGCGTGCCCTCAGACTTTAAGCCTGAATAAAATGTATGCAGGTGCATCAAATATAAATTCACCAATACTACATTACATCATGGAGGAAATTAACTATAGAGACCAAACTGTTTTTGTACCAGGCTGAAAACAGGTTTGTTTCAAAGTAGGACAATGTAACATGGGAGTCTATAGGGACCGACTCACTATTGGAGCCGATTGAAGTGGTCATTGGAGGAACTGCAAATTTTAGTACTTCCATGTTTCCCTGGAGGTTTATGCTTGAGGTAAACCTGCACTAAAAAAGCAGAAAAACTGCAATCAAGTCATCACATATGGTTACAGAACACAGAGGGAGAAACAGGGAGCTGTTAGCTGCCATGCAGGCTGGTAAAATGAATCCATTGCCTGGGTTTGTTCTCCTGCCAGTGTCGGAGCCTCCGTGTGAGACCTCCATCAGGATTATTTGGCGATTGTGTGCTTGCGCATTGCTGACCAAAGCTTGATGTTAGCTGTTTTTTTTTTTTTTTTTTTTTTTTTTTACTGTGCACACATCTTGCCTGCTTGAGTTGAAGAGAACTTACACCGGTTACAGACACAGATACATTTTGTACACACACATATAGGATTGCCTTAATGTCAAGCTCCATGAATCACATGGTGCGAAAGAAGAGAGACGCCTCTGTATCCTTTAGTTCAGATGCATCCTCAGCTTTGTGAAATAAAGC
Organism: Rachycentron canadum; assembly: GCA_038496675.1. Lineage (NCBI taxonomy): Eukaryota > Metazoa > Chordata > Actinopteri > Carangiformes > Rachycentridae > Rachycentron > Rachycentron canadum. The sequence continues at coordinate 23,001,395 of CM076658.1, forward strand.
AATTTCTCTCCTCAGCTCAACGTGGCTTGAAAACAGAAAATGACTAAAGCAGCCCTTTGAAATTGCAAAAAAAAAAAAATCTGCACAGTACTATGGTACAATGTTTGCACCAGTTCTCCTTGGCATCCTTGTAGACAGTTTTTCAAGGAACTTGGCAGGTAGTTTGTTCCAGCGTCTTGGAGAACCTGCAACAGACTGTGCTGTGAATGTGGATTCAGTCTGTCTCAGTGTCTCTTCATGTGATCCCACATCAGGTCGGGGGCCAGACTCAGTGTTGTTCTCTTGGTTGTTTAAAGCAATGAAATTTAATGACACGTGGGGGGAGTAGATGACCCCACAACTCCCTTAGAACCACATTTGACCCTCAGCTGATGGGTCGCACCCATACACTGAGGTGTGTGATTCGATTTCTGTTGGCGAAAACCTTTGTTGATATTTCCAAAGACCGTGAATGAAGTGTAATTACCTTCGCCACATAGGTTTGTTTTCACCCATCTCTGTTTGTTTGTTTATTTGTCAGCAGGATTATGCACAAACTGCTGAACTCATTGAGATCAAACTCGGTGGGGGTGGACGGGGGTTTGGGGCCTGGGAAGGATCCAGTTCACTCTTTTAGCTTTTCTGTTTTTTCATAACTTTGTGTTTTTCCTTGTAAAGCTGTCATTTTTAAAAATGTCTCCAAGTCTCCACATGTTCAGAATCAGCTCAACCTCAGCTAATTATATATGTGACTCAATGAAGACTCTGTTCACTGTGATAGGGGATAGTAGTTTAGAAAACTGGGGGAAAAAAACACATTGATATTAAACGTTCACTTATTTTCTAGATAAAAACACTGTAAACCATAATAACCAAAGAAAACTTCAACACAGAAAGTTCCACACATGTGTTTGTGTTGTTCTAGAGCTGATTTGAAGTTTCTCTCTTTATCTGATCTGAGTTCTGCTCATTCTTTGGAGCAGTAATGATGAAAAATCAGCTCCAAAGCCTCTAATGCTCTAAATATCTTATTGTCCATGTCTCTCTGTCTTTATTCTGTCACTACAATAAACTCTACAAGCAGCTGACAGCTAGGCCTCTGAAGGAGACACTCTGATTGGCTGTGACATCACCCACTGGAGCCAATAGGAGTGTCCCGTGTAGAGACGTGACTCTAGTCAGACTCATCCAAACCAGGGCTTGTTAGAAAGAGCTGATTCTGTAGTTTAGGAGAGAAAAAAACAGCACCAGACAAGACTACGTGATTTTTGGTGTATACACTTTTGCGGTTTAACAGGGTTAAAGGAGCAGATTTGAGAACTTTTAAAAAGGACATTTTTTTACCATTTTCTCACATCTAAGGAAAAAGTTTGGATCTTGATGTAAAAAAAAAAAAAAAAATCATCACATCTTTATGATGTTAAGCTGTTTGTGTTTGGTGCAGATCCAGATCCAGATCTAGTGGAAGAAGAACATCACAAATACTATGAGCTCCGTCAAGGAGATCACGTTTTCATCCATGTGTGTTCCTTGGATTGTTTGATTGTCGATTTGTCAGCAGGAATATAAGTTATATAATAAGTTTTGGCCTTGGGTGCGTGCTGTCCTGAGAGCTGCGCAACCCCAACGTGATACCACCTTGGATTTGGAATGTGTGGTCATCTTTATCACATTTTATAGACAAAAAAAATGAATCAACAAGAATACAACCCTTAGGCATGTTCATATATGTGTGTGCGTGTGTGCGTGCCTGAGTTTGCATGACCATAACTACTCCACTTACCAGCATGTCGTCATGTTGTGAGCTTCTCCCTGCCTCCTCCTGTCTTGTCAGAGTTGTCAGCAGCACCTCTGGTTAAAGCTAATCCTCATGTTCTCACTTGCACATAACATCAAGCATTTATGGCCACTGCTGTCAGAGGATGTGACAGTGTTGTGTGTATGTGTGTGTGTATGTGTGCGCATCATTTGGAGTACATATTGTGTGGCAGACATTAAAAGCAACTGTCCTGTTTCCAATGTTTTTGTTATCTCACATTTCTGGGAAAACAAAGAAACGTTACTTAAAAGGCAGATTTGTGTCTTTGTAGTCGTTCAAATGAATTTCTACATTTCCTTATCAAAGAAAACAAAAGCTCTTCATCTTTAAGTCAAAGATTTGAGGCTCACTGAAGTTCATACATGTCCCACACGAGCCGTTTGGAAATCACAAGGTCCCAGCTTCCAGGTCCCTCGCTTTGGATCAAAATGGATTTCCACTGTAGGGAGTAAACAAAAAAAAATAAAAAATAAAGGCTTGCATCTCCAGTCTCCTAGAAACCACAGCTGACACTATCATCATCGTGTAATTCAGTAGGCGAGTGGCTCTGCACAAAATCTGACTAAATTTATAACAGCCAGGCTTCTGTCTGAGCCATTTTGTACACTCTTACAAGCTGCAACTGGCTGAACCCAAGAAGAAGAGACATGTAGTTCTAGAACTCTTGGATAGTTACATATTATTCTATTGGTGTTAGTTCTATTATGAACATAATTATGTTGAAATCCGACATGTTACAGAATTATCCATAATAATAACAACAAATAACAGTCATTATAATCAGATGTTTAGTTCTAGTATTAGTATTATCTAGTAGTATTAGTAGTATCTAGTATACTCCTAAACTACTTCTGTTTATCCTCACATGAGGACATAAAGTTTTGCCTTCCGTCACGAGGGTTTGCTTCCCTCCTTTCTGTTTTCCCTGTGATCCCTGTTTTCCAGAGGACGTCTGAGCTCCATCAGCAACTACAGTCTCTGGCGGTGACCACAGCTCAGCCTTGACACAAGCTCGGCTGAGGGTTGGGAGCTGAAACGCCATTTGTAGAACCGGCGCACATTATGGCTGAACTGTATGGCTGCGACTGTGGTTATGGCAAAGACTATGGTTACACTGTTATGGATAAACTGCAGCGGCTGAGACAGGGTCTCTCTCCGGGTCCATCAGAAAGTGAAAATGTTGCGAGAATGTCAACGTGAAAGAATCTGCATTCAAAGAGCTTTAGAACATACAGGCCAGCAAATGTTCACACAGCCTCATGTTCAGCTCCGACTCTGTCCTCTGCTGTTAGTTTGAGCTGGGTTGTCCAGTTCAGTAGAAAATTAGCCTGTACAACCGCTGTACACATGGTTAACAGCTCAGCTGCCTAATATCTGTGACTGAGTTTCTGTGGCTTTTATTAGAAACACACCGCGGATCACAGCTGAGGTTAAAAAGGCCTCAGTCACAGCAGCTCCGCTGCTAAAAGATACCGATCCTATCAGTGACGTTCGATATCATTGGCTCACTGAGAAAACGCATTATAGAGATTTGTTCATACAACTATTGAGCACCTCAGCACGCTATTCTACCACAACACCAGGTCACTGCACCTGCAAAGCCTGTCACAAGCTGGATCACAGCCTTGACAATCTTAGGAACCACAACCTCAGCTACAACCATTACCATAATTACAGCAGTAGCTGCTCACATATAGTCATCTCATAGTCATAATTATACAGCTGTGTAGCCATAGCCACAGTCTCAGCCAGTCATCACACACCGTGGAGCACCGTCTTAGCTCATAGAACCATTTCAATTTATATTATATTATCATACACTATGTTAGACAAACCGATCAGCCATAACTTTGACGACTGACAGGGCAAGTGAAGAACATTATCATGGTATAATGGCACCTGTCAGTGGGTGGTCAGGGCTGTTTTGGCGGCATGTCATTTTAATTAAATAAACTACATTAAATGATGATGTGTTAAATGATATTTTTGCCAGGTGGGACTGGCTGTCCCAATGATCCAATGATCCGTTGCAACAACATTGTCACTTTTTTTTTTTTGTTTGCCGTGTCTCTGCAGTCCTATTGGTTTGTGTCACTCAACACTGACTAAAGGCCACATGGGTAATTGTAACAATGAGCCCTAGAAAGAAAACATTTGTAACAAAGTTCAGTACAGACATCAGTTCGGCGTTCATCACTCATATTAACCTTTAAGCTCCCTCCTGTCCTGCATTTCAGCACCTTAGATTTCTGTCGAAAAAAGGTCCTCGGAGAAAGTGGCACTTCTTCCAACACAGACAAATCCTCTCCGTCAAAGACATTTAAAGAGTTGGCTCATTAGCAGCTTGGCCACCAAGCTGCACTCTCAGCCCTGAAATGATGATGAACTGAGGACTGAAAGGTTGTGTCATAGGAATTAACAAAACAAAATGTCTTTTTTTTTTTCAATTATATTTTCTGTGTTATTTTCATGCACCCCACCTGCATTTAGTTTTAATTTTTGATAGACTAATATATACTCATAATACTGATCTCGTTTTATTTTACATACATGTATGTATATATATATATATATAATATAATTATTCAGGTTAATTATTCTATCTGACTGCTCAGAACCCTCCAGTTTTCTTTGAGGTCCTAATACTGTCGGCTCTTCTTTGTGTAAAAACACTGCTCATTTAAGATCTGGGGATAAATACAACTATGATTTGCTTTCTGCTGTTCTGTTTCCATAAATGAAAAGGCTGTGACATAAATAACAGACACTGTTTCAATTTAATAGCATCATCTATAGAACCTTCAATACCTTCACTGGACCGCATGGCGAATAAAAGAGGATGTATTTCTAAAGACACATGTAAAGAATCAGCACAGAGATGTTGATTTATGCTCAACACAAGTATCCATTATCCAAATTTAACTGTGCTATATAATATTTGCTGCCCTGTTAGGTTAGCTTCTGACGTAGCCTAGCCTAGCGCTTGCGCTAGTCGATAGTTGCCCACGGCAACACTCGCTAGATTGCGTTAGCTTTTCTTTTGCGGACAGGGTGTCAGCTCATGACTGCTGATGTTACCCTGGGTAGTTTTAGCCACTGGTCTCAACAGACTGTTTCAATATAATAGCATCGACAATAGAGCCTTCAATAGCTTTACTGGACCTTGTGGCAAATCAAAGATTTGATATTCTTTGAAAGAAAAATGTAAACACAGACAAAGATGCTGATTTACTACTTTATACATGGATTCATCAACCAGCAGAACTGTCTATAATTTAACCATACATTAGGTTGTAGAGAGATAATGCTAATGATAATGCAACATTTGTTGCCGTGGAGGCCATGGATTATTTACAGGAACATTAAATCCTGTGTATTTGTGTGGCCGAGCACTCCCTGAAGGCACCGCATGATTATGGGAGCTTATTTGTCTGGCTTTGCTCATGATGTAAAGCCCAGGACATCAGAGAATAATTTAAATCAAAGTAATGTATCCAAGCGTTAACTTCATAAAGCAGTCGGGGCACATTCATCCACTGGTTTGTTGTATTTGCAGCGCAGTTTAATAGGTGTGCGTCTTTGTGCGTTCAACTGTGCTTTTGTAAAATAGCAAGTACAGGGAATCATTCACTTCAAATAATCTGTTAATCATCGCTACAGTGGCAGAGAGCCAATAAAACAAACAGAATATTTCAAGTTGCCATGTTGACTTTTAAGGTGCGTTCACCTATTTACAGCGTCAACTGTTGCACTAACTAACACACAAGGAAACGTTTCCACCTTAAAATTTGCCAGTCGCAAAGACTGCGACATCAAGGTTGCGACACCTCTGTGGTAGTTCCTGCTTCAGTTGGGGTCTCCAAAATCACACACACACACACACACACACACACACACTTTCGGCTGACAACAATACCAGCCTGCTATTGTGGCGAGTAAATATCAGTCGTCTGTCGAGCGCGTACACGTGTCAGAAGCCTCACCTTTTTGCGTCGCCACCGACGGCGACATGCGAACAAACCTGACGTCTTTGATGGGAAAACACTGCGCTTCCTCCACCGCGCTGCTCTGCGCAGCGGCTGCTCAGGTCTCACTCCCACTGTACAACTCATGATGAACGATTTGTGCTTGCGACTTGGTGGACAATTACAAAGCGGGACCGGCGGTACGGTGCTCACCTGACATGACATCAGTCACAACTTGCCTAATGGTTTCTCCAGCTCTTCGTTTGGGAGATTCATGATTCACCGGGTATGAACATTTCTTCAGATTCACTAACAAGACGAATGAGTGAATCAAGAGGAAGGAGCCTTTCACACTTTTCCTAACACCGACACATTAGAACAGTATTTCAAACATAAGAGGGACGTCTGAGAATCCAGTAATTTGGTCAACAAAGGCATTCGGCACACGGCTCTTTGCCTTTTTTTGTGGTGCTTGGTACGTGTGGGTCGATTCATTTCACAAGTGTCATTCTGTCCTTTTTTTCCTCCTCCCTGTGAGAAGCCTCTGGGGTGAGCTGCAACCTTGAGCCACTTTGGAGAGTCGAAGACTTTGTCTGTCACCTTCAAACTCCACCTCCCACCGCAAATATATATGGGGCTACGGCTGCCCTTAGCCCTCGTTACTGCATGGGGGCCCAAGGGAGGGAATAACAAGCCGGGGAGTTGTTAGTCGGTAGGCTGATGTATTTCTAAGTGGTCCGTGGGGGTGTGCAGGTCACTCTGCTAGCACGAGTGTTATTGATCACCATCCGCACAGGGCTCACACCCACACAAGATGGCACACTGTTATAGGTAAGGGAGGCTTTCTTTGATCCCCCCTCCCGTGACACTGTGACGCGCATCGCGATTGTCTGTGAGACTGACAGCTGCTGTCTGCTCCTTTTCCTGTTTGTTTCGGTTTTCTCTCTCCTCTCAAGCTCAGCTCTCGTGACGTCGCTTGTCTTCCACTATTCACAAACCCGGTCCGTTTTTCCCGGGAGTCTCCCGCACAACAAGGTGACAGCCCCCCGTTTTCGTTTTCTGCCGGGAAGCTCCAGTCGTGTGGCTTTCAACATTTATTGTACTTTTTCGTACACAGACCAACGGCCAACGCATAATCCACACATAGATAGTATAGTTGCTACCGCACCCCGATTCAAGTGGTGTGTGCAGCTCTGTACGCAGGTAGACAGGACATTTGACTGCAGAACTGAAAAACTGTTAATTTAACAAGTTGAACTAAACTTAATTTTCATGTTGTTAATTGACATATGATTTAAATTGTAAAAATTAAGTGATTCTTGTTACATGTTTGTTACATGTTTGTTAACACTAGCCTGCTAACTGCTTTACTATAGATTGTGTTAGCTTTTCATTTGTGGACACGGCGTCAGCTCATCGCTGCTAATGTTAGCGTGGATCGTGCTAGTGTAAGGTTGAACAGTCTGTTAGCGTTAGCACTAGCATAGCCTCGTTAGCAGACGCTGAGGAGTTTGCTCCTGTTTGCCGGTGTGAAAAGGGTTACGAAAGGAAGCGACTGGCTGGCGGCGTGGCCCGCTCTGAAGTCACCCCTCTGGACCGCAAACCCGTTCCCGATTCCTGCCAGCCCTGTTGGCAGTCCCGTGTGTCCTCCTCCACCTGAAACAACACACGCTAGCAGTCAGAGACTTCATCACCTTAAACGTTAGCTTAGCATCCGCAGGTACCATTTTTTTTCCATTCATTCCTGGCGTCATAGAGAGAGAGACACAGGCAACCAAGGGACATTCAACCAGTAGCTTCAGCAACATTGTCTGCACCAGTAATTTTAGGATGCAGCGCTCAGAGAGCAAAGAAGAAAGCCTGGCCAGGATTTTGGAGTTGGCAAGTCAACACTGATTAGTGATTTCTTCCTCAGAAGAATCTTTGATATTAAGTATCTTCTCACATCTGACACAAGAAGAAGGGATAGAGGAAGAAAGTGGAAACAAATTATTTTCAAAAACCAGGGCTCAGGTAGAAGGTTTATCCAGTCTGAACTGTCTCATACGACTTGGTAACAACCTGGTTCGAGAAATATTGAGACTTTTTGTTGTGCAATAATGACAGATCAAGACAAGCTGATCCACACAAAGTGCAAACATTGTCACACAAACAGTAATAAAAACCCAAAAAGGGTGGTGCTAGTCTTTCATGCAACGGTGGAGGTGATATATTGTCCAGATATTGTTGTCATAGAAACAACACCCACGAGCAGCGCTCTTTTGATGAAGGGCTGGGTGGAAGCGTTCCTCCAGCGCCCTGCCAGTGCTGTTCAGCCAAAAAAAAAGTCAGCCCCATGCCCTCTCCCTCTGGAGTAATCCCCTCTCTTACATCAGAGTGTCTGACTCAGCTGAGGCCTTTAAGTCCAAATTTAAGACTGACCATATCTATACGCTTTTACTTTCAGTCAGGGGCCTATTCTGTGATTACTTAAGGCCTTGTACCTATTACCATTCTCCTGCCAGTGGTTCAGACTCAATCTCAATAAATCTATTAAATCTAGTTTGTACAATTTAGTCCGTGTCATCTTGCCCTCTAGATCACTCTAACTCTCCATTTGTTCATTGTGCATCCAGACCATGTGCTTCTCTCTCTCTCTCTTTCTCTCTCTCTCTCTCTCTCTCTCTTCCCCTGTTCCTCCTCCCTGTCCGTTCTTTTCACTCGCTGTGCTCGACCGTCGGTTGCCCTGGGACCTCTCTCTCTCCTGGTTGTTGGTGCCTCATTCCAGATGTTTTGCATCATGATCTTCATCCTCTGGGAGATTCATTGTCTACTCATATCTTTCAAGATTCAAATAGCTTTATTGGCATGAACAAAAACATGTTCTTGCCAAAGTTAGATGATTTTCTAACTGCTCTAACTCTCTCTATTCTATGGAGAGCGAGTGTGCCAGAGTGTCCGAATGGAAACGGCTGCTACCTTGGCTTCCTACAGGCGCAGGGACTTGATCATCATTATCTTAGTTTTTCCTTGACCCCTTTGGCACAGACTCACCTAAACCAAGGAGCCTCATTGAAGGAATTCATTGGGCGGATTTAGATTTATTCTATTACAGAGGTCCCAGTTTGGGAACAGTTTCACTGCCTCTCAGGTTCCATCTTCTCTCAACCTGAGATCCAGATTGAGAGAGGCTGGGCCAGGTCACAAAGACCTCAGTGAGATGAACTGCTCCGTATCAGATCCAACAGACTGGTTGGTGGAGGTCAGTGCCACGTTAACATGTCACTGTACCCCTGGGCACCAACATTCAAATGCCCCATGATGGTGAAAAGCAACAGTCATTTATACAGAGCCACCACATGAAATCCAGAGAGAGGACAGAAAAGAAATGCTATTACAAAGTAAACCGTTTTTATCCTTCCTTACTGGCACTCGCAGGTGCACAACAGGGCAGGCTGTCGTTGCAAGCTGCTGTGGGCTTCTCTCTGTGCTAACTGCTCACGTAAGATATTCCAGTGGCTGGTGAAAAACAGTCCGACTGAACATCAGATTAGCGCCAGGTTAGCTGAGCCATCGACGTTAGCTTTAATGACGGCTGGTAAAGAAATGTCATCACTCGCTGCTAGGGCACCAGAGGACGGGCTCACGTACTGAGAGACTGAGAGCTAAACCAGATATGTTGCTTGTGCCCTCACTGCCCAGGGCCCTCCAGAGGTCTTGGGCCCCTGGGCATCTGCCCAGTTGCCCTGATGGTTAACCTGGCCTTGGGGGAGGTCTGAGCTTCTCTGCTTTTAGTCCTGAGCAATGGCTGAAGACCAAGCTCTATCTGGCCCACCGGGTGATTAGCCTGTCTGTCCTTCCCTGGTTGTCTCTTGCCGTGGGACAAGGAGGACATGCTGCTGTCTCCAAACAACTCAGAGTTGAGACTCCGGGAAAGAAAAGCACGAAGGTTTCAAACTTTGGCTCCCTGGCAGTCCCTGTAAAATGCCGCTGTTGACCAAAGGACAGGCTACCTTGAGTGTAGGCTTACACTGGGCCTATTGCTACATACAAACAGGTATCTGATGCATCTGAATCCTGGCACAGGAGACGTCTGTGCTTTTCGCTCGCAGACAGAAACGACACACCATCTGTTTATTCAGTGTTCCAGACTGGGCAGACTGCAGTCACAGTTTGAGGGCTTAGGAGAACATTTTTCTTTTTGTCTTTTTACCAATGATTCACACTGCTCTGCAAAAAAAAAAAAAATCACATATTATTGAATAAATTTTAGGCACTGGCCAAATTAGCTATCTGGAAAACACTGTGTGATGGGGCAGAGGATGCAGTTCTGAGGCTGACTGGGCTCCTGTTTTATGGGTTTTATGAACCTTTGGGGTGTGCAGGATGGGCTGAGTTCAGTCAGAAAGAACACTCTGGTAATTTATTATTATTATTATTTCTCTTTTCTTTTCTCGTGAGATTATCTTGTAATTTTGTGCACCACATGTAAAAGAGAATTAGCTCGAATTATAGAACAGTTTTCAATCGAAATCGCTCTCTCTGTTCCCGTATGTGCTTGTTTTCCTCGCTCCTATTTGTGTGGATGTTGTGTTGTCTCTGTGGTGGAGAGGAGGTGTGGCTCAGGTCTTTCTGCCGGCTCCTGGAAGTTCCTTGACAGTCTCCTGGATCATTTTCTCCATAAATATTTACAGTCTCTTGTCATCGTGATTGTCCATACTATAAAACCACTATGTGCTGCACTGAGTACACATATCTACTGCATGTCTGCCTGTCGTGCAGTAGAGGTTGTTCCTCATCTCAAGGGTCAAAGAACATAGGCTGTTGGATACTGTACCGACTGCAAAGCCCTCGGATGAAGTGATTTGTGGTGTCTGGCTTTCATAAATGAAATTTGAGTTTGACTATTAGCACGATAGAGTTTACATTTTGCTTTGATCCTGGCCTTTCTTATACAGTGGCATCATACAGCTGTAAACTTAAAGACAACGTAAAAGACAATGACATAACTCACTCTGCACCGTCTTTGGTAAAGTTGCAGTGTTATGCAGTGTGCTTGAAACGAACCAGATCACATGACATGTCTTCTTCTGACTGTGTCTAAAGGCAAAAGCTCAGAATGGTCAGGCTGATTTTTGGACATCTCAGAAAGAAGCTATGATTTCAATAATATTAATTCATGAAATTAGATCATTAATTTTCTAAAGAAGCAGTTATTTCAAGTGTTTCAGTTTCATCTTTCTCAACAGAACTTGAATTTATTATTTATGTGACATATCTTTCCAGTTACATTAGTGCAATGACAGCATTTTGTATCTACAATGTGAAATCATTAACGTGGTTTGGAGAAAGTGTCTGTTTTCAGACGATATAATAATCTTTGGCACATGACCACACGAGTGAACATGAGGGACCCAGTAAAAATTCATCGTCATCCAACGGGAGGGGCTACCCCTTTAATGAGAACACTGGGATCAGTTTTTAAGTCCTTTTAAGCAAAGGGGGCGACTCCACTGGTTGTTAAAGAAGTCAGATTGTATTGAAGTCTATGTGAAAATGTCCCTACTTCTCCCTTGATTTATTAGCTCAGTAAACGTTTTCCTAATGAGTTTATGGTCTCAGTCTCTAGTTTCAAGTCTTCAATACAACATGATGTTCATTTTTTAAATGATGGTCCATTTAGAGGAAAATCGACCAGAAAGCAGGGGATGTATGAGGGGGTGTGGCTACTGTGTGATTGACAGACTGTACCAGAAACAGAAACCTGCACAGAGATCAGATCCGCTGCAAACAAATCAGAAACTGAAGGCTTTTCAAAAAACAACGGATGATGTCATGGAGCCTTGCCACTTGGTTGAACACTTCCACATTCTGCTGAGTTGCCACCAAAGTGTGTTATTCCTAATTACTAATGAAGCTGCCCAGACTTCATCATTTTCTGACGCCGACACTGCTAAGGGCACACCTCTAACGGCCATGCCACTGCTTGCCACCAAGAGATACTGACCCACATAGAGAATTAATGACTTCTGGTCATTTTGACACTAGTCCGGTGTGGGGGAGGGGGTTGGTTCATATCCAACAAGTGCTAAACTGAGGGCCTTAACTGGCTGTCAAGTGAAATAAGAGTTATAAAGGAATTCAGAGCTTCTTATTATCTCCTGTGATGCACGCAACTTTTGTCCAAATAAGATTACATTTTTTGTGGCGCTTAGAATAAAGGTCTTCTGAGCTCTGGAGAGCTTCGAGTGGGTACAGTCAGCTCTTTTATGCTGTGTTCTATCAAGGTAGAAATTCGGTCATGACAATAAAAATAGTTTTTGGCTAAGATTAAGTACAAGGTGACACAAACAAATAATATAGTTGACTAACAGGCCTCTTCACTCTGAGCCCAGCACGTTCTTACTGATTTTCTCTCTGAAACTCTTCAAAAGTAAACTGACCTTTTACAGAAACCCCGTGTGTAATATTCACAAAATCAGAGTCCTTATGCCAAAAGCCAGCCAGTAGTCGTGAACACGTTCTTCTTCTTCTTCTCGATAAGACAAGTGACTTCAGAAAGTAAGTAATTGTGTAAAATGAAATTTTAATGATCACTACTAAAAAATTGGGCCATGACAGCAGCAGCAGCAGCAGCAGTTGCGCAAACCCCACAACACAGAGAAAACATGTACACAGCTCACAGTCATTTGCACGTGCTTTAACCCCACACACAACTTTAACACACACACACACACACACACACATGGACTCCCACCTATCTCCGCACCCAGATCAATATTCATGACAGCCTGCAGCTAAAGTGTGCAGTCAGTGCGTGCTCATATTAACATGTGTGAACTCACACACCCTTTAGTCACGTCTTGCTCTGTAATCACACTGTTGTGGTGCATCAGGAGGCTTGTTCACACTCACTGCTGACGGAGTTCACTGCTGGCTACAACAGCATGTCATCCCCCGAGACCCTCAACTCCTGACTCTGTCTAAACACCTCGATATCAACACTTTTGTCTTATCAGTGCAATTCATTTTTAGTTTGATAAATGTTTTATTGGGATTTAAATATAATTATAAATTATAAGCATGTGGCCCAATGATGATATTGATTCTGGTCCAGTCTGGCCATATACAGCATGATTGTCAGATGCTTTGGTGCACTCGCAGAAAGTCTTCTGGCTGTCAGTCAACATTGGAGGATAACAGCCAGAATCTACCCAGATGTGGATGTATATGGGCCAGACTCGGCCTGTGGAACTAGGTTGTATATGGGGCCAGACGTTTCATTTTGCATATGAGAAAAGTAATTAAAAAGATACACCTGGCTTTCAATGGTGTAGTGCAGAGAACACTATTTTCTGAGAATGGCAAGGGCATTGGGCATGGTTGGAGAACCCGGTGAAGTTTGAGAAGTCGCATGGTGTCAATAACACCCTGGATACTGAGATCGTTCCGATGTCTGACCATAAGGAGGAGGAGACTCACATCCTTATTGTGGAGGGCTTCCTTCTTTACACCTATGGACCTTTGATCGATGTGCTGAACCAACGCTACTTTATTTCCATCCCATATGAAGAATGCAAAAAGAGGAGGTGCTCAAGGAACTACCTGGTGCCAGACCACCCCCCCCCCCCGGCCTGTTTGATGGCCATGTCTGGCCCATGTATTTGAAACACAAGAACATCAGATATGCGCAGGCAACCTACTAGCCTCAGTTGGTGAGGTTGGTTAGGTTGGTTAGGCATGAGGAGTGATGCTTGTTTAGGATTAGCCATTATCCAGCACTCCCTTCTAAGATGTGCTCCAATTCAATGAGTAATAGTTCACTAAAAATGCACAATTATGTAATTGGGACCTGTGGGCCGGTATTGATTGCATAAAACTCCATGTCCATTAATTTCATAATGATCCATATGAAGTCAAGCAGCAGAGGTTAAAGGTTGCATCTTGTATAAAACCAGGTTTCCATGTCTTTTTTGATTATAAAGCAGGTCTTCGTCATAGTAATTTCCTGTTTCACATTTCCTGTGTGAAATGTTTTCTACTGCTTTAGCTAGTGTTTATTGGCATCCCAGAGTCCCATGCTTGCTGTGTCTATGAAGTCAAGAAGCCATCTTTGTGTATTGACAGATTGTGGCGCTTTCCATCTACAAGCTATTAGTCGCTTGGCAGCTGTGAGGCCAGCTAGCTAGAGACGTCTGCTTAACACAGAGTTCCAAGTTGGAGCTGTCATTAAGTAATAGGACTTCTGGCAAGAAAAGAATTGATTTGGACAATAGCATCTCTGAAACCCTCTTCCAGAACTCTGTAACCCTTGAGCACTCCCACTCAATTTGAAAAAAAATGGATTTTGAGTGCATGGGGTGGGGTTTGGTGATGGTGCAGCTTTCATTTTATGCAGTGTGCTGGGATTGAAGCATGCTCTGTGTATGAAATTAAAATGAGTAGCTTGATGGTTGGTGTTCCGGGAAGATAGTTTCACGGGCTGCCAGATTAGTTTCCAATTTGGGCTGGAGCTATTTGAGGAGAGGTCCGGCTTCCACTGCCTGTCAATAGATAAGGGCTTAGAGGTCCAGTCCACTGGGGCTGGTCAGAGCTGTATAAAATGGATGTGCAGAGCGAGGTACTGTATGTTCCAAGGCACACCATTATTGTGCATTGCTGTGCAGAGTTGGAGATAGAAAAAGAAAGATGTGCCAGGTAGATTGAAATGTTTGTAAGTGTCTTGAAATGTTTGAAGGCCCAGAGAACAATAAATGTCACGGCGAGGGTGTAACCCTTTACTGGTCCATTGAGGAAATGAAATTGGTTTGCGTCTCAAACAGAGACTATTGTTTAAAAAATGGAAGGGTCAAGAAACCAGTCAGACAATATTTTGTAGGCCTTATTTTTTTATTACTTTTTTCTTTTTTTTTTTATAGATTACTCCAGTAAAAGCTGGGCCAAATCGTTTTTGATTGCTTGTGCGAAGTTTTAGAGCTAATCAGATCTTGTAACTTGTGGGAGTTAACCCCATACTCTTCCGCTGGCCTCCAGCAGGATGTTTCCGACTGGACACAGGGCACAGTACAAATAATTAATGATACCACATTGGGTAAACTGATAAACTGCAAATAAATATGGATGTAACCTCCTTGACATCATCCACAGGTTTCTGAAGAGTGGTTTTGAAGCCCAGAGTGGGCTGCTGGGCCATCGCCATCTTGGCAGTGCCTGACTCCTACGAACTCCAAAGGTAGTCCAAATTTTGCACTTCCGTGTTGGCTTCAGTCCAAGAGGTCGCTGCTTGAGTAGACCTGGTCCCCTTCCTCTTTTTGTATTTGAAGAGTTGATATTTTCATGTTTCAGCCAACATGTTGGGCTGGAAAGGTTATTTCCCAGTGGTCTTTAGGTAGTAAATGCATCACTGAAGTGAGAGAGGTGATTCTTGGGAGGACATTCATTTTAGAGATGTTTAAATAATGGAGAAAAATGATGATCTATCTTTATGAATCTGTTTCTTCCTCTGTCATAAATATCTTGCCAATTCAGTGTTTATAATTGAAGAATGGATTTGATCTTTTAAGTGTGTGATGAACTACTGGAAAATTGGCTTTGGAGATCAACTGTCTTGCTCATGAATATTTACCCCAGTTAACTGCATATCCTGAGATCTGACTAAAATGATTGAATTTAGAAAGAGAAGAAGAGACTGTGAATCATCCTGGAGAAACAGCAATGCTTCATCTGTGTTCAGTGGCGCAATATGGTGTATTATGTGGTAATGTGTTATTTTACCTGTCACTGGTCTCAAGCCTTTGCACCCAACTGTCACATCACATCAGTGTTCAGTGACAATAGAGGTCAATAATTTGAGCGGTCTTTCCAATCCTTACCTTTTAGATAAGGAGCGAGATAAGTGCTATGTTGCTGTTTTTAGAGAATGGACCCTTTGAAACTGCAGAGAGAATCATATCCAGGAAGAGGGATCCTGCCTGGGGCCAGAAGGCCAAATAAAATTCTGGAGGTAAAGCATCTAAGCCTGGTGAGTTGCCTTTATTCATTGACAGAGGAGCTTTCTGGAGTTCACATAAAGATAAAGGAACCTCGAGATCAGTGTGATCCTCCTGGGAAAGCAACAGAAGCTGGTGCAGGACTGGGTGTCATAACTTATGTCTGAGGTATATAGATAGGAATAGAATGAACAAAAGTTATTACTGATTTCTATTGCTTTCTGTTGAGTCTGTACACAATTCACCAGTGATGGATTTAAGAGAGGTTATATTTGCTGATCCTTCCCTGGTTTTTCAGTCTCAGTGAATGCAAGTGGCTTGATTGTTCACTATTTGATAGTAACTTTGCTGCCTGACTCTATGCATGAGGATATTGGCTCTATGTGTGAGTAAATGGTTGAGGTCTTTGCTGAGCAACTCCCTTTTAAGCACAAGCTCATGTGTAACATTCAAGGCCATAAAATTTTCTACTTCAGAGATTTCCTTTTTGTGTGAATATCCTGCACGCTGGATTTATTTAGATTGGAAGCAGACCCAGTTGTTTTGAAATGCATTGCAATGTTTAAAGGTCCCATAGAGTCTAAAGGTGGATGTCCGTGACTTTTTCGATTATAAATAAGGTCTAGTTTCTATATTAATACTGTGAAAATATTAAAGGGCTCAGCACAGAGAGAAATGCTCACAGCCTGTATTTAGAAACTGAGTCTTAAAATCAGCTGTCAGGACTTCTGGGACTCTGTGATGTCACAACATAGAAGGAACCCCCTACATCTCAAGACCAGCCATTTTAGCCAAGTCATCGTTCCTCAGATATGCCCCAACCTGAAATCTGATATATTCCTATTCCATCACTCAGAAAAACCTAAATCAGAAGACAGGCGCACAGCCTGGATTCAGAAACTGAGCCTTAAAATGACAGGCGCTTTTGTAACTTTGTGATGTCACAGCAGAGCAGGCTGCCCGCACCCCACGCCCAGCCCTGCTGGACCCACCTGGATTTGGTTTAACTGAATTTTTACCTTTTATTTATTTATATATTTATTAGCTAACTTAGAAAACAGTAAACCAATCAGAGGAGAGGCTCTGATCCTCTCCTCTGATTGGCTGACTGGCCTGTTCTTACTAAAGCTCCAGAGAGGAGCCTGAGAGAGGAGATGGTCTTTGGTTCTTAAAACCACAAATATATCATTTTAAGCATTTTTTCTTTTTTTTTTTTTGGCCATGTTGTGCCTTTATTTGATAGGAATAGTGGAGTGAGAGAGAGCAGGGGATTGACAAGCAGTAAATAGTCCTTCTAGTTGGGGGTCAAACCGATGACCTCCTGCTCAGGCCACAGAGATTCCCACAAACATATCTTGTTGTGGATATCAACACTTCACAGCAAAATGTATCTAATGGCCCTTTAATTTATTTAAGTAAGGTGTCATTCTGTTGTAGTACGAAGCTGAAACGCTTACTTGCAGCAGGGGTTTGAGCAGACAGAAGAGTAATTCTGCTTGTCAGAGCTGTAATCTGAGAGCGACATGAGGAGTAATTTGAGATCTGAACTCTTATCGCTGCATCTGGAGACGAAAATCTAGTCAATATGAGAAAAGATTGATGTGTCGATGAGAAACAAGTAAATTGTCTCAGCGAGGGGTTTGCTGTCCGCCAAGCATCTACAACAGAACAATGGCCCATTTCCATTACGTGCTACACGCCAGACTTTGTTCTCTTCACTCAGTGGTCCCAGTTCTGTCCAAAGAGTTTAGCCAGACTGCGTGTGTCACCGCCTACTATTAGAGCTGATTCTTCAAGTATTGTGTTTAATTCAGCATCAAAGCATTTGGTGCATGTATGGAGAGATGCTATTTTTGTTCCATTTACTACTGCTGATAAGGTAAATAACTCCCCCATAAGTATCTCTCCCAGAGCCCAAACACATGTATGTTGGAAGGTACAGTACTGCAGTATATCAGTTTATTTATTTATTTATTTTTTTAATTTGAGATTTGCTTAAAACTGTTCTGCATTCTGACAACATCCTTTTCCAGGAAATGAGTTTCTTGAAAAAAGGCCCCTCTTGTCCTCTTTTTCTCCATCATAAGTCTGTAATGCTTGTTCATTTCTGAGGGATATTTAGGCTCTGCCTATTCCAAGATATATTCCACGTAATGGAAATGGGCCATTGTAGATTGTAGATGCAGCTGTGAGTTCTTCACTGTGAGTGAAGCTAACTGCGAGGCCGAATTTCATGGCAGTCCATCCAAATATTGTTTAGATATTTCAGTCTGGACTAAAGTGTAAAGTAAAGCCTTCTGTGGGCTTAAGAGTGTTATTGCTCCACGATGGTTTGAGCTAGAGGCATGCTCACTGAAAAATGAGGACTTTCTATGGAAGCCCTTATTTGTCAGCGTGTGACATGTCCTCTTGTCGCTGTGCTCATGAATCAAGTTAGTTAAGTTTTGGTTCAGTCTGACCCTTTGACTGGAGCATTGCTGCTTTACTTGTTTTCTGTCTGGGCTCTCATCCGCTATCTTTGACATATATAGCTGAGCTTGAGCTGATTCTGAATATGTGGAGACCTGGAGACATTTTTCAAAATGACAACTTTATAAGGAAAAACGCAAAAGGAAAAGCCTTAATGTGGCTCAAAAGGGGTTAAAGTTGTGGCGATATGTGGCCTTAATGTGTCCGTTAGAGGCCACTGTACCACAACATACAGGTGGAGGATGCACCAAGGACCGAGTGTCAGGGTGGTTGTAAATCTGGCTGGCCAATAGCTAAGGCTCACAGAGAAGTTTCACCGTGTGACGAGTATCTGGTTTGTCTTTCCTCAGGTATACTCTCCTGTCTAAGATGGCCGGAATAAGCGCTTACACAGTTGTCTGTTTCCTCTGCGGCTGGATGTGTGGTGCCCCTGGGATGTGTTGTAGGCTCTCACACAGAGTGATTTTACATGCTGGAACAGATGGCGATCGGAGGACTTGTGCATGACAACTAGTGTATCCTGTTCCACTCATGCCTCAGCGATCATGGGGCGCCTGCAGTAGCTTATGAGCTAATCATCAGAGCAAAAACACTGGACAGTGATCTAATTTAAGCTGTTGTTGGGCAACAAAAGCCTGGAGGAAACAATGGGAGAGTAGGAGAGCGACTGGGAGCAGAATTCATGGATTGTGCACATCTTGGCAGAAGATAATGGCAACATCTGTTCACTTCCTCACTATCATGGTGAATTGCATTCATGTACCATCACTGAATACCAAAGAATTGCTACTTGAGGTTGTTAAGGGTAATGGAACACATTATGGCAGCCACATACATCTTACAAAAGGCTGTTCCAACGTAAGGCTGCAGAAAACTTTAGAGGAAACAAAAAAAACTGTGCAAATCAACACCAGAGTCTGAGTAAATTTCTCCCGAGATTTTCCTGATCGATTATTCAAGACCCCCCCCCCACTCCACCTTCATTCACTGTTGGTCAGTACCTTTAAAAAGGCAGAGAAAATAACCAATAGAGGTTAGTGGAACAGAGACAAAGTTAATAAGCCCTCAGAGGCCCCTCCATAAGCTATGCACTTGCCCCCTAAGCACAAGGAGTCATCCATCTCACGCCCCTCCCTTCTGTGTGATCTCTTAATGACAATGAAACAGGCCTGAAAGAATTCAAGCAATTTTCTAAATTGATTTTTTTTTTTTTTCCCCGAGCAATTTACTTTGCTGTTAGAGCATCATTCATAACTTGCAGGGGATTTAACATGAGACTTTCTGTGTGAGTCTGGAGCTGTGTGAACTACAGGAGCAGTGTGTGTGTGTGTGTGTGTGTGTATATATATATATATATATATATATATATA